>CM040118.1:16601089-16626089 GCA_022559845.1 Amorphophallus konjac | reverse complement strand
CGTAGGATAGGCCTCTTTTGGCATTCATTCTCAAAATTTGTCATCATGATTGATCAGAAAAACCTAAGTGAGACTACCTTCCTTCGTAGGCCACTCTTCTATTGGAATGGAATGGAGCCTACATGTCAGGCGAGTCTTCGCCCAACCACTGACGCTCGGAGGATGATAGGCAGACCAAGAGCTGTTTTGATTTGTCTTGACTGACTTCACCCTGATCTCAACCTAATGCCAAAAGATTGGATGACGTGCTCTCTCTATTCTGTGTACTGACTTTCTTTCTGAACCGCGCTTGCCCAGTTGAAACCATAGCCATCCACTGTCTTTCATCCCTCTTCTTTGTTTGCTTGAACCTAGTGGTATTCTCCCTGGTCCACATTCCAGGAGGATGAGTGGTCAGGGCCCCAAAAAGAGATATTTTATATTGGTTTGGTGGACAGAGCCTAGGTCGCCAAGCCTAAGCCCCCCGCAAGCGCTTTTTAAGTACTATTCGAGTACTTCTTCCTGCGAGCGCTAGGGTAAACCTATCCAATTAGAGTTCTGCAGAGATTGTGATTCCATACGCTATTTCTGTCAAGTCTGAAACACTGGGATTGATTCTGCCGAAAGTGGAAGTAGCTGTCTTTTTAGAAGTCCAACTATACGCATATATATGTAGCAATAGTTTATAGTCCCTGCCTTTAGCGCTATATGTGAGACGAGAGACGAGGGCGCTAAGCATAAGCGATGCCATCGATTTAGGCGCTAAGCGGGAATATTTTTTCTTGAAATTGAGTTAGAAAATCCCTATCAGTCCCCTAAGCGCATTACGTTCGAGTGAGAGTTTCATTTCCAGCTTATATAATAGGAGTGATTTTACATATTTTCTCCTTTTAGTTGCCTAACTAAACTGGTCCATCCGAGCCTATTCAGTTATCAAATGCCGGAGTCAGCGCCGAGTCTGCTGTCCCTCTAGACAGGGCAAAGGAAGCTACCGAGGGATATGCTTTCTGAGAAGCTAGCTAAAAATAGGCTTTTCTTTGTTCCGGGGATTGGATAGTGCCCTTCCTTCTGTGTATGCTAGGTCTCCAAGCGAGCCTTTAGCAGAAAAAAGGCCAGTTTTAGGATCCTCTCAGGCTAGCGATGTAGCAGCTGAGATAGCAGCAAGAGCCGATCAGAGGGAAAATGTTGAAGCACATCCCTTTTCGATTCATCCATGGCATTCTTTTTTATCCAATCTGGGATCTCTGACCATATGCATCCGTCCGCGACAGCTTCTTCGTCTGATGATGCTTCAGCCTATGCAGCAGATGGATACTGATCCAACTACTGCTTCTTCTCCTGCTTTCTTTCCATCCCCGCCTTCCCCTCCAGCTGATGTTGAATCATGCCTTGCCTCCCCCGACTCTGCTGCTTATACAGCAAAGAGAGTCTAAGGCCCGTAGCTGGAGATGTAGCTAATAGAGTTGATGACTTCCTACCCTTCGTATATCGTATTAAGAATGTTCCCCCGTAGGTGTCCTCCTTGCCAATAAAAGCACGATAGGCTGCTGGGGCAGGAGCAGGAGTTTCCCCCAGGCCCAGGAGTAACGAGAATGAATGTTGTTCTTTCCCGATTGGCACGTTATTTAGTTGACTTCGTTTACTTAGTCTCGGACATCGGACTTGGACATCGATCGGAATAGAAAGACTTTTTGAGTCTAAAAAGCCATGAACAACCTCCGCACCTACACCTCTGTCTGGGGCATGAACCTCTGCCATCCACCTCTGGAATGGAACCAGTAGCATGAAGACCTCTATGGTATTCCCCTCTGGCATTCACCTACAGCATTCACCTACCAAGCAGTGGCATTCACGTCTGGCATGATTGCTATTCACCTGTGCCATGAGCCTGTGTGTGGTATTTACCTGTGCGTGGTATTCCCCTCTGGCATTCGCCTACCAGTGCACTGAGGCTTGGTTCAGCAAAGAGAGTTGACAGAGTTGACACGGACTTCTTCCTATGCCCCTTCTCTGCAGCAGAGTGGCACTCAACAGTAGCTAAGTTGTTGGACGGAGTGGCTTCTCTTTCGTGAAGACTAGCTTCTTCCGTACTTCCTTCTGATGTACGTGTAGGGTAGCGCTACGCGCCTTATTCGGCTGACTCCCTTGTCGCTGATGAGTTCATCAATCGTTGGACCTACACCACGCCCCCTTTTCTTTAGAGGACTCTAAGGCAGAGGTTGACAACCTGAGTCAACGACGCTAACTTTCTTCCTAAGGCAGAACAGGAGTTTTTTACTTGTCTTGCCCCACCGGGACATGGTCGGTCTTTACCTCTCCCTTGGATAAGGTGTCTAACGACGAAAACAGTCCGTATGATATAAGTAGAAGAGAAGCAAAACAGAGGAGTTACGGACATCGGCCACATAGCGTAGCGACATGGTGTTGGTATTTACCCCGCCTTTGGATAACGAAAGGACAAAGCATTCCGTTTTGCCTGGTTGTTCACTTGCCCTTTGCAATTCCACAAATTTCGTGTAGTAATTCGTAGATCTACCGCACCCGAAATGCGTTGGTTTCCTTGCCTCTGACGAAGTGATTCTCCAACTGCTTATGCTGATTCTGCCTCAGCCCCTATGGATGACTGTCTGACTCAGGTCATTCTGACGTGTCTATGCCCTACTACAGGTACAGCTTCTTCCTCTGACTCCGTCTATGCGGATGCAGCAAGCCGCCTATAGGTGATTCAGTCGATGGATGTGATGCCAATGTCTTAGCCACCGTCTACTCTTTCCTTTCTGAGGAGTGTGACCAGTGGTGTAGACCCGGTAACCTCGGCCTCTAATCCTATAATCTGTCTGTAAAGACAGACCTAACAGCCTAAATTGAGAGGCGTGCACATAGCCGCCGAACATATTCAAGACTTTGAAAGACACAGGCGATAAATCAACCTGCACTCCCTCCGTCATGAAACGCTTAGCGAACTCAAGCGCACCCGTGGAAGACACTAGTGATTTCTCTTTCTGCATCTTCCATCAGCCGCAAGTATTCCATTGCTACCTTTTCATCAGCGATAACTAAGTCATCTTAGCTAATAGAATAGCGTAATCCCAGAATAACTTACCGGGGCGAGCCCGCCATGCCGCTATCCACACTAACGCATGATGCGTTAGAGCAAATACCGGCCATGGGGAGTCAAACCCAAGGGGCTGACCCTTCGTAAAACGGTAAATATTCCCTCGCAATCTCTTTTCAGAGAAAGTTTCGGGTACCCTGAATACAGTATTGGACATTATATTTACCCAAGCAATATAAATTCCCAAAATAGCCCTGATAAAAGGCCACCGGTAAAGAATCAGTTGCAGCCTGCAGATCAAAAGAGAAAAGACGAAGCTTTCCTTTCAATCGAAGTATAGGCTTGGTCAAATGTACCGTCAGAAGGGCGCTAAGCTTTGAAAACCTTCATGACCCACTCATGAAGCGGACGCACAAGCGCCTGCAACAGAGGGCGCTAAGCATGGCAAAGGTTCGCACCGCGGAGTGGGGCTTTCGAATGTCACTTTTTCTCTCGCTTCATCCTGCCCAAAACGAAACTTATGGGCTTGGCGCTGCGCTGGGGCACTCGCAAAGGAGACTCGCTTTTTGGGACGCTCTTTGGCACTGGTTATTGGAACTATTCACACTTAATTAACGGGAAAGCAGTATTTTTATTTATTTCTATCGGGCTTACGGGACGTGGACATTTGCGCTGGCTAGCGTTAGGGCGGGACTTGTTAGGCGTCAAAACTTGTTCGCTTTCAACTAGACCGGATTCTATTCTAGGCCTATGATACTGTAGCGAATCAATTCGACTGTATACGGGAACTTCAACTAAAGCATCGTAATTTGCAAAAAAAGCGATAACAACCGAAGCCGATACCAGAGTTTCGGAGAGACTCACGCAAGCGCCTCCTCTTGGGCCTATCCAGTACGGGATATGGTCGTGTTCCAGTTCAAGTGTAAGGGGAAAGCTCTTTTCTTTCGGGTCATATGTACGTCCCGCATAGGTCGGTCTTGGGCAAGGAGTCCTTGGAAACGTCGAGAAAGCTTTTAGCATAATTGGGTGTTCAGTTGTCTTAGAGACAGAAAGACTCTCAGTCCTAAGAAATAGGCACAGTACTGGCATCTCCATCGAAGCTTTTGGACGAAGCTGTGGTGGACTCTTTTCTAGGATTTGCCTTTCCGGTAAGGTCAGAAAGTCAGTCTATGAAGAAGATTGAATAGGCGGATCGAACTCCAAGCAAGGTGTAAAGCGGTAAGGCATTACGCTGTGGCAGTATACTTTCTTGCTATCCTTTCTGAAGCAAAGCAAGTCAGCGGTAAGGTATATAGAATATATAGATTCTATCCCTTTGTATGCAAAAAAGACGCTTTTTTCATTCAACTGTGCTTGAAAGAGAGAGGATAGGGAGACCTCTAAGTCCACTAAAAGCACGATTAGACTAAGCAATGAAACGTTAGACAAGACAGATTGCAGCGCTTAGAACGCACGTTGAGCTGCTTATAAGGTGTTTGCCTATAAAAGAACTAAACTCATCTTTCTCATTAGTGAAGGCAGGGCGCTAAGCATGGAACTGTAAGAAGCAAGGAGGGAGTGGGAGTTAGGTTAGGATCGACCTCGCACCATTGACGACGCTATGCCTCGCTCTTCTATCAAGTGAAGATCTCGCCTACGCTTCACTGGAAGGCTACCAAAGGCCGATAAGCAGACAGAGAAGATCCTTTCAAAGAAGGAGAGGCAGTGTAAGCAGCTCTTTAAAGGAAGTCAAAGCCAGTTGGGAATGCAATATTTCTAATTCCACTAGGGACTTTCTTCTTTTCTTTCACTTATTCTCACCCTTCCTGCTTTTTATAGTGCTCTGAGCCCTGCAATCCCATTGAGCCTATGCGCAGACCGCAGACCAAGAACATAGTCTTTCCTAGCCAGGCAGTTCTACTGAACCAGAGATTTGCTAGTTGAAGCCTACATCTCTATATCTTCTTTCTTTGCTAGTAGTCAATGCTCATTCGGAAGCAGGAGCTTCTTCAAGTCAAGTTCAAAGGCTCTCTTAACTGAGCCGAAGGTAGCAATGCCTTAGTGGATCATCCAATGAACTAAGCGTGTACCGGTATCATCTTAACCCTATCTCTTCTCAATACGAACTCGCCTCAGCTAATAAACGCCCTTGACAGCTAACTACGCTTTGTTTACGTAAATGCTCCTGTTAAGGATAAGGACTGTCGTCTACCACGCCATCTACTATAGCACGATTTCATGGTATAGCTCCAATGGCTGTACTCTCGAAAGCCTATCCCTTTCGTGAGGGGATTCAACCCTCCATTTCAGTGATTTCTTGCCCGAGAGAACCTGCCCTACTTTACTTAATTACGCTCACTCCTTTGATTGGGCCATACCAGTTAACAACCCTAGCTCTGATCTCGCTATCGAGTACCTACTTTAGAGATAAAGCTGCCAAGCAGCAGAGATTGAAAGCACTTCGCCTCGGGCCGGGCTTATTTCGTGGAAGAACTTCGCCTTCACTCCCTGGCCTCGGATTTTCTCCAATTTCGAACAAATCAACGGTCCCGGAACCGGAACACGACATAACGAGTGTGACGCACCTAATACCGACACTCGACCAAGGGTGAACTATTCTACCTGAACTGCCCGAACCAGGAACCAGGAAAACTGTCACAATACAACTCCACTCTTTCTTGGCGAAAAAGCACTCGAAGAAGAAGCCTAAGTAAGAAGAATAAGAAATTCAAGGATGATGCCCCGCAAGACAAAGACTGCTGCATAAAGTACTAAACCAGAGGCACCACCTACTCCCCCACCACGCACTTTTGGTGTCGATCGCTACGCGCCTGCGGCCCATCCTCCCGTGCTTGTCGGATGCTCATTTCCCTCCCAGAATAGAAGTGCTTGCGGTTGAAACTGATTCTGTTTGTTCAAGGAACATACGAATCACAAACGGCTCAACTCGTTCGTTTTCCAGTGTAAGCCCAACTCACAAAACGGAGGGTTTTTTACCGGATTGACTGATTCGCCAAGCATTTCGTCTCTATCCGCTGAGATGATAAGTGTGCACCCCGCAGAAGCAAATAAAGTGGAGAATTAGTGTATGATGATGGAGCGACAATTCGTCTTTCCATAGTTATATAACATTCATTCCAACTATCATCAGTTGGAAAGCAGGCAAATGAATAAAACAGCAGATGTAGTTTCTCCGTTTTCTGCTTCAACATTCAGTGGTTTGCTCGCGGATTCCATTCCTAATGCTTCACTTGCTACAGGGACTGATTGGTCTTGCACTTCACCCGAACTTGATGCGGGGTTTAAATTCCACACATATCGATCGGCCCTTACTATTACAGCAGGTTCTAAAACTAAAAGGCGGCTTGTTCCTCCGTCTGGCCCGAATCCGCTCCATAACTAGTGTAGTGGAGGCGTGAACCGTATGGTATGTGTATTGCAATAATGAATGAATGCACGAACACCAAAAGACCAGCCCCGTTTATATGTGGGCTCATTTCATAACGTATTTTTTAATAAAGAACCGCGCTCCTAGTTAGTGTAACGTAGGTGTCTTTCTCGGTTGATGGATGAATGCCTATATCTGATTCTCTGATCATTTCTGACCATCTTAATCCCTAACCACGGGACTAAGACCCAGAGATCCCTGCACCGCAGGTATGCCCCCATAATCTTCTTGATTTTCTAGTCTGCCTTCCTCCAGTATTCCTACCTTTGGATGCAAACCATACTTATCTACCAAATCGTAGGTCTTCCAGATAAGGCCGAACTTAAAGACATCACTGTCCCTGTTTCGGCGGTACCAAGTCGTCTCTACGATAGGTGCATTAAAAAGATCATGGAGTGTGGGATCCGGGCCTAAGGCGACGGTGTAGTACCATTTGTTCCATTTGAGCCACTGCTCCATCCAATTACGGTAGAGCGTGCGCTCAAGCAGTTCAATATGGGACTCATCCGGAAAGAGGTTTTCTGGTGGAAGTTTTAATTCCACTGGAACAACCTTCTTGCGGATGTAATCTACTATCAGACCCTTCAGATAAGGATCGAGAGGAATCCCTCTCCCAATCCAAAATTCTAAAGGTAGTAGATCACCACCGGTCGGCTTTGAAAACGCTGTGTACAAACGCTCCAATCTCTTAGAGCGCTTGTGCCAGAGTTTACCAAGGGCACGATAACCACACCCACTCAACCTGGCTAAAACGCGGAAGTCCATCTTATACTTCACACGCAAACCAAGTAAAGTGAGCGAGGTCCGACACTGGAGCAGAGACCGTACCGATACCGGTGACAAGTCTCTACCGCCAACGAAGAACCTCTTGGCGAACTCCAGAGCCCCTCTGCTCGAAATGAGCGACTTCTTGTAGGAAATCGTCACTCCAAGATCATCGAGGATCTGGCGATATTCTTCCGCAACCGAAGGATCTGAAATAACAACATCATCACCCAGAATCGCATAATTCCAATAAGGTTTATGCGGGATCTGAGGGATTTTGCTGCTAACTTAAAAATCCTCGCTCTTTAGCCCACATCGAGCCTTTACAAGGCTCGTTCCGCTGCCAACCACACTATCACGTGATGTGATAGTGCGAACAATGGCCAAGATGAAAGGTAACCAAGGGGAATCCCAGCTCTAAAATAAATAGAGTAGGACTTCTTAGTCAAAGGACGATCCACGGTATACATGTTCATCCCAAGGGAAGCAACAACAACAGCGCCTGCGAAGTGAGTCCCGAACAATAGTCTGGTAACTTCCATGACTATAGCAAGGGGCCACCTATCCGTCGCGGATTTAAGATCGAATGAAAACAAATCGGTCTTATCTTTGACGAACGCCAGTGGACGTTCTTGATGGAACGTACCATCGCAACGGATCGAGCGAAGAACTCGCATCGACCAGTCTGGACGCAACAGGTTTTGCCGCACATAATTACAAATTGCAAATATGCGGCGCTTCCCCCCTCCCTCAATTGACGCTGCCAACCGGCCTCCATGAGGACTGTCATAGGCTCCTAATGTTTCCATAGTCCGTTCTTCTGACCACGGTTCGACGACCTCTCGGCCGACGATATCCGAATCCTTAAAGTAAAGGCCGCGTCATCATTCTGGGGGTCGAGCGCATAGCGGATGCGCTCCCTCCAGAGCACTGGAAAGATAGATTCCAGGTACGACCGCGTTTATCACACCTCTGGGCTTCTCTCTCGAGAGAGGGTTCCCTTACTTTCAGGGTGTGGCAGTTAAAATGCCCGAACTGCCAAGGGATCTTGGGATTCTCTCTCCGATCTTGATACTTTTGTGCTTGAGCGAACACTGTACTCCTTTTGGATGACACAGTGGCTCACTTGGGTACTGTGGCGCCGGATCCCACGCTCTTGATCAATCCTCCGGAAAACTATGAGATCTGAGCTTTTGTTGACCCAGAAATGCATCGGATTAGCCTAGCAATCTCACTTGGAAACGATTGGTTTCCGAGAAAAGTGTTTGATTATCAGCCTCCGCCTGACTCATACCACGGTGGATCCTGGGAGGATTCGATGGACTTTTTCTCCCCAAATATTTCATTGATCTCAACCTATTGAAGAGCCTGGCTTAGCAGACAATCCAATTTGAGTTCGGAACTATTTGAATAGAAAAGCAATACAATAATAGGCAAGTTAGTTCCTCAATCCTATCATATAATAGAGATGCTAAACTCTGCTCTCGCAGATCCTTCGTACTAGCTTGAAATTCTTAGTTCTATCAAATCTCGATAGTCTTTGTCTTCAGTCTCCCCTATCCTCTGCCTGCGAAAAGAGAAAGAAAAAGAACCGAGAGTGACTATTAATCGCCCGAAGCGCTCTTCGGTAAACTAGATTGCGAACCAGCCCTAGCTTGACTCTAAAAAGGCTTTTATCGATCCGATAGTGAATCAATGCCAACCGAGACCTATTATCCACTAGATGTCGATGAAGCCAATAGTGAATGAAATGCTCACTCCCTGGTTCTGGCCTCTTTACTCCCGCTCTACGGTACTGGGCTGGGCCTATTTATTCACTCTCAAGGCAAGGGCGCTAAGCAGTGAGAAAGTAGTCTCGTTGGAGCTCCGGAGGCAAAGACGGACTTTTGAATAGTATCCATTTAGGGGGTAAGCAGGCTTTTTTCGGATTTCAGAGTAACCGAGGACAGACAGGCGCGTACCGATGCTTTAGAGTTTGTTTGAGCTCGGGTCGTTGCAGCGACGGGAGAGGAGAAAGATTTGTGGCAGCAGCTGTCGGCTTATATATAGTTAGTTCCAGTAGAAGAAAAAACACAGGCATCAAGGCGCGTTAGCGATAGTATCTTGCCTTTGCTTTCGGAGAAGAGAGTTTATCCTTTGAACAAAGATGGTTAGGCGAGTAGAATCATAGAATCAGTATCCTTGGAAGACCGTAGGCGAGTAGATGAGAAAGCAAGAGCACGGCACGTACTCCACTCCAGTTTAGAAGCAATCAAAGGTATGTGAGACTTTAGTACTGTAAGGGCGCATGCAACTGGGTCGAAAAGCAGGAAATTTCATTAAAGTGAAAGGGCCTCACCTCTCCCTTTCCCCACTCACTCCTGCCGAAGCCAGCTAGTCGAAAAACCTGTCCTTTATTTGAATTTGATGAGAAGCTTCCGTGCTCACCTACCGCCTTGCTCTTACACACGCCAGTGCTGCTAATGCTGATAGTCCTGCTCCTAGTTCCGCTAGTCCTGCTAGTGCTGCTAGTTTGGTTTCGTTTGCTAGTCCTATTAAAAGTCCGATGCCCCGAAACTTAATAAGACTATTTCTAATTTGGTGCGGAAAGAAGACACCTGCCTCGCGCCCTTACTAATACTAGCGCGCCACACCGCTATATATGGAAGTGGAATTCAAAGACGCTAGGCTTATGGGTCGACTGATGAGACTATACCTGAGATTCTCGTTCTACTGGTTAACTCGTCCTTTTCAACTAATGCTTCCCGATCGCATACTCTGCAGCCCCTTATCCATTAACCTAGTCCACTAAACTTGACTCTTCAGAAAGCTCCAGTGGGCCTATGACCGACAGTTCCTACTGCAACTGGATGAAATCGAAGGGAATCCGCCTATAGCCCAATCTATTATGTACTCGCAAGTCAAGGAGAGTACCCTTTCGAGGAGTAGAGATCCCGACAGTCAGCGAGAGCAGCTGCAAAAGGCAAGTCAACGGCATTTTCGGGGACTAGTTTAAGGAAACCGGCATAGAATGGAATGTGTGAAGCATATAGCTAGCCTGCAAAAGGTCATTTCATCGCTGAAATGGGCCTGTCTTTCGGGTATGTCTTCCAGCTGCCAAGAAAGTAAAGGGAATGGCTAGCTTTTTATAGTTAGCCAAGTGAACGGCGATGTGCAGCCCTTACTGATCGGATTCAAGCAAAAACAAGGTGATACGAGCCTTTCAATGGAAATAGGGGCAGGAGAACGACCAATACTTTTTAGCGTCTTCAAAGGAAGGATGTTCACGGGGGCCGAAGCGGTTGAAGCACCACTAGAAGCAGAGGTGAAGTGGAAGCACCAGAAATAGAGCCAGTGGGCCTAGACCCTGTGAATGTTCCAGTTATTTATGATGCCGATGAACCCGTTTGTTTCATAAGCGCCACCCAGAGGAGGAATAGGTAGTTTACCTCCTGTTGACTAAGTCAAAGCATTTTTCCATTCTTTTCAAGACTGGTCTCATTGAGTTCTATATCCAGTTGCCCGAGCAGTTGACATTGTTTACTCAGAACATGAGGTTCCGCACCACTACCACTAGTCCCGGCAGCTTCTTCACCACCATAGGCACATTTGACGGGAAGTTTTTTACTAGTGTTTAGGAAACCGCTAAAAAATGCTCTTTCATCGAAGCGGGGACTAAAGTAGCTCCGGCCGGGGCTTTTTTGACCTACGGAACACCTTTGACCTGCAGGAACAAAGCAGAGGTAGCGCATCCATCTTTGAGAGCGGGGCATTCATTCACTTTGAACGGAGTATGGCGTATAGATCGAGACGTCTTGCTTCGCTTCGCTTAAAAAAGTCACATATCAATGACCTAGATAGCGGCAAGTGCCACTTGCTAGCAAGACAGCAAACAGCAACGCTCCCATCACTAATGTAATACGACGACCGGCATCGCTGCTATCGGCGGGGTAGTGATTGCAGAACGAATCTGCTTGCGCAGACGACTCGCAGGCAAACCCGTTATTCAAGTGGATGAATCAGGTGCATCGAACTCCGGCTGGCGACATCGTCAAAATCCATAGGCGGAAGAAGGCTCACCAAGCTGTTCAGAAGCACCGGCAATGAAAGATTGAAAAGGGCAGGATTGTGGGAAAGAAAGGCAGGGCAGCCAACAGACAATGAGGGAAGTCTTATTTGCAAAATTCAGGAGCTGAAATAGGCCGCTAAGGGCTTTTTGGGCCAACGGAACCGGAAAACACAAGTCGGGAACCACGACGCCGAGGGGGAGCCGTGCGGCCAGTAGGCCACCTTGCCAAGACCAAGAGGAGGGGAAAGCGTAATGCCGGAGCGAATAGACCCGGGGTATTTTATCTTTACGCCGTGATTGGGGGTATTTTTTGCCTCGCGGACTGGCTTACCTCACTTGTCTCCTCACGCGACAGGCAAATGATTGAAAGTCAAGGCCTATCGCTAAAAGATAAACTAATGACGTCACTCACCTAAAAATCAAAAAGGGAACTACTCCACAAGCTAATCCCTTCACTCTGAAAGATGGTGGCTTGCTAACCTAGGGGAACTCGCATCGAACAAACGAAGGCGCTTGTTGCGAAGAGAAAGCGCAAAATAGATTAATTAGGAATAGGGACGAAAGCTATTTCACTCGCTCTTCTTTCCCTTTGTTCACCACGATGTGGATTTGAACCACTGCTTCTCCTTATTGTCGATTTGGTCTGTCGTCCTCCTCATTATAGTCCTCCTAGAATCAATAGCATTTCGTCGGAATACATCCTGTCTTTTAACCTTTGTAGTCCTATGCATAGTCAGTACTATAGCCCCAATCATGGCTACTAATAAAATCAGACTAGGAACCAAAAACCGGACGGAATAGTAGGTATAAAGTAAATTGCCCAATGTTTCCAAATTAGTCCAACTTCGTACCTTTCCGGCATAAACTGTATATCTCAGAGAGGTCGTATTTCTGTGGGTTGGTAGTAATGGAATGGTTTCATTATCTAAAATGAAGAACATTTCCCACCAAAGGATCAGTCCAATAATACCACTCACTGGTAAATAGCGCAATACTTCTTCGTGAGTCTCCGCTATTTGAATATTGAACATCATAACCACGAATAGGAATGAAGCGGCAATAGCTCCTATATGAACTACTGGGGAGATCATAGCGGAGAAGTCGAGACCTAACAAAATAAGTAAACCTGAAGTATTGCGAAAGACTGGGATGGGAAACGAAACGGAATGTACCGGATTTTTAGCACGTACAACCATCAAACCAGAGACCAAAGCAGGGCTCGACAAAACAGAAAGTATCATGGTACGTCGTCCTTTCCTGAAATGGAACTTGAATGCTGGAGCAAGAAGACGCATTCAAGTCGATCTATTACGACCAGCGCGGTTGTTCGTATTTCATTTTCTTCTTCCAAGCCAAGCCCTTCTTAGAAAAGAAAGCACTCACTGAATTACTTACGGAGTCTCAAATCTCTCTCGACGCCGAGAATTTGTTATGTGTCCGGGTCGATCAGAGGTGCGGCTTGCTTCTCCCCCACCCTCGCCTATGAAATGGATAACCCTTGCTGCCATAGCAGCAGGATTTTTAGGGCTTCTGTCATTATCTCATTAGATGGTCCCTTCTCCATTAATATGCAATAGGCGTTGGCGAGAATGCCGATATCGGTCAAATCCGGACTGATCGTCCTTGAAATGACAGTCCTCGCAAGCTCCACCCAGGAGTGCCCCCCTGGAAGTGATTCAATGGCTTGTTGATCAAAAAATAGAAATTCGAGGATACGCGAAATTTCCTCGATATATCGATCGGCATTCTATATAAAGAGTCGACATTCTCATTTGGAAGATGAATGCCGAGCTCTTCGCCATATTCTCTGACGCGACGGGGAACGGGTTCCTGGGCGGGTGAAGGAACACTCCATTTGTGGAGCGCGAAAACGAATAGTATTCCAATACTATAAAAGCAGCAGCTCCAACTGAAGCAATTGAAGCTAGGTCGGCATTCTTTTGAAAAAAAAGAAGAAATGAGTTCTTTCATAGTCATAGTTGTCACCTTAGTTCCGCTTCTTGCTCTAAGCAGAAAGACTTCTCGGAAATCGCTGGTTGGCTTGGTCCAACCAAGAAAGACATGGGAGTTTTGGGCCGAGTTAAGTAAAGACTGGCTACCTATAAAGATCTCTCACTGCACACTTTCTATATATATGTCTCCATCCAATCAAAGACGTCCATAGCAGCTTCGCTTTCTTTTTTGAAGTGGTTCGATACGAAAGAAAGGGCCTAGCTTACATACATATATATATGTAAAAAGCATTACATTAGCTGTTGCTTGCCGTATCTTACTGATGCAGCAAGGGAGGGAAGACTATTTCCAGAGAAGGCAGGAAAAAAACCAGCATTTCTTTATATATTAGACTCGGAATCTCCCCAAGAAACTGAAAAAGTCGGAGTTGAACAGATAAATCTGCCTCCCCTTAAACATAAGAACAAAGGTGGCCCCTCTCCATAAGGCCCGGGAACTTCCCGATGTTTCAAATAAAAGAAACTAAACTGAGAGAAAGCATTCCTATCTTTCTTTGGCTTATCGAACTATCAAGTGGCTATGTGAAATTCAAGTTTACCGATCGAAGCCGGATACTGGTCAATAACCACTTTTAGAAAGCTTGCCGCAGACTCAGAGGTATCCATCCTCCTAAAAACCATAGAACGGGAAAGACTCCACGGGACCCCATTTCTCCCCTCACACTCCTCTCCCATCGGTAGTTGAAAGCAGAACTGAAACTGAATGTAACTGAAAGAAAGGGAATATAGGTACGATAGGGGGGCACGGTTAAGCAGGTAAGCGAAGGCTCTCTCTCTCGCTCTGTGGTCTTGTGTAAAGCCTTTCCGTCCATTATTTATCTTCATTCTAAGTGAGCAGGTCGAAAGCACGAAAAGGAATGTCTTAGCGTGCCCTTATTCTAATTCTAAAGAAAGCTCTTTCGCGTTCTTTGTCGAGCCTGTAACAAGTATCTCAAAAATGCTTTCTTTTCGGCCTATGGAGCAAATCCCCTGCTTGAGTCAGTGCGCGAATCCCTTTATTTAGAAAGCAAAGCAATCCTTTACTTTACCTGTATCATTGGTAGTCAATCCATTCCGCAAGCGCCTTTATTTCAATATATCTCCCCGCTTTGTTCTCGGCTTTGAATTCGCGATAGACGCAAGCGCCTCGTCTGCGGTCGACAACTTAAAGCCTCTTGCCGTATTGGCCTTCACTCCAAACGATCGGTTCGAGTCTGCTGCCGCAATTGGCAATTAATTGGATAAGCGGTGGTCCTTTGTAGGCTCACTTACCTCTAGCTTTTCTTCTTTGGAATGAGAAATCCTGCCCTTGTTGAACTTGTGTCAAATTCCTCGTCTGAATTTGAATAGCTCATCGTCCTCGATTTGGTCACCATCTTATATAGATAGGCCGCAAGCGCCTTGGTTTACGTCTGATTCCACGCGAACTGCTAATGCGGCTGTGGTTGGTTGAGGTGCCGCTCTTCTTTCTGATGCGGGAGCCTCTTTTTCCGTAAGTGAGAGCACTAGCACCGTCCGACTCCACTGGTACTATTTTTTCATCTATATATGGATCGTGTGTGTTTTCTCCCCGATCGAATGACTTCGGTACCTTGCAGAACGACCTCTAAACATCAAAATGACGACAACATCCAAACCCATTGGATTAAAGCCCTAGCGGATCTGGGATGCTGCCCACTTTATCGTATACTCGAGCTGGGCTATACTCTTTTTCGAACTCGTCTGTAGCGGGTCTCGTTCCACACAAGCATTGGTATTGACACAGTGCGTATACTCAGGAAAATCAAACCTCATGCTGATATCTATGGTCGTCTCTGGTCATATTTCTTTTGTAACTTCTGTCGTCCCGTTCATTGTGGTTCCTCGACCCTGCTAGCCATTTGCTTGCTCGAACTGTACACATTCAAAAGAGGGGACAAGCTAAACAAGCAAGCAAGCCAAGCCATCCAAGTTTATAGAGTCGGAAGTTATAAAGAACTTGGAGGTTTCCCTGTGACTAACTTAGCACACTTCTGGTGGTAGCCATTGGACTAAGTCTCCATAAAGAGCCACTCACATATTTATTTATAGTTCGGTGTGAGATCAGCTAAATTAAGCTACGCTCATCATTTATGAATGATGCCACGGCTCGCTCAATTATAGCACTAACTACTTCAAAGGAATTCGCTCCAAAGACGCGGAGCTGGGACGATCTGGTCGAGAGGTTGTCCAGTCATCTCGGTGAGGCGCTTGCGGCTATGCCACCCGCTGACCTTACACTGTGAGTACTGCTGTAGCAAAGCCAACGGGAAGATCAGTCCCAGGGCTCAATCTAGGCTGCCAGCCAAGATGAAGATGGATTGAAGGGCTTGTCAGGGAGCTTCATAGGGAATTGTAGGATCCCTAGCTCGAAATACTGCTGCCAACCAGGATTCAAGGGGAAGATAGTCGCGAGGAAATCTGATTCCATAGTTATATATAAGCTGAGACAGACCCTATGTTTATTCGCGATAGTCTTAGCTCGACATTGTCAAGCCATACTATCTACCCAAATGGATTTTAAACTGACATTCTATCCTATATATCGGAGATATAAGGTTTGCACTTCCGCTTATGGTAACCGAACTTGGTAACCAAACTCTTTCCCGGCAAGAAGATCAAAGATTTCCTTCGGGCAAGTTTAGCTATAGTTGGGAAAGGAAGGGACCACAAGCTTCGCGCTCTGCCTTTCTTGCATTTGGACTCTTTCGCGCTATATGCTGCTCTGCTCTCTCTGCGCGCTTAGCTTTCTTTGCTGTTTGCTATCGCGCTATTGCCTGCTTCCTTCCCTTTAAGACCAAGGGCTCTTCCAGAGTGAACACTGTACAAAAATCCTTCTGCTGTTCTTCTCCCTGACCCACCGACCTGGAATTGAATGAGTTTGCTAATCTCTGTTATGTAACCCCCCGCCCTTAGTTCTCCTGTGCCCTAGCTTAACCTTGTTGCTTAGCAGGGCTTGTGTTTGGTGAGGAGCGCTAGCTTAAAGCTCTGACTTATGGTTGGTTGAATAGCCTGTTACCCTTAACCCTATGAGAAAGGTCTACTTTTTCTATGTATTTCCCATTTGCCATTCGGTTTTTTATTCTTTCAAAGAACTCATCTTTAGCTCTCGCCCCTGCTTCCGAATCATCTCATTCCTTTGCTTATGCTGCTTCCCTTCTTCAGGCTGGAAAAGCCTTTCGTTATCACTTATTCTTTCATTCATGTCATTCCGCAAGATTTGAAAAAAGAACTCAAACCTCTGCTTTAGGAACGGGACAGTCATAGGCTAGCTTATGCTACTATATATTATCTATTAAGATAGGGATCCCCATTCATTCCCACCTCCAGCAGATTCCTTATCGAAAGAACCAAACTCCGCCCGGAGATACTAATGTTGTCGATGGGTTGGCATAAGACCTGCTTTCACCGCTGGCCAGGCATACTAATTCGTTCGCATAGGCAAACTATCCAACCATTCATTCCTCTTCTTTTCCCGGCGATTGTAGGGATGGAAAGACCACCCGATTCTGCATGACGGCTATTCTCGGCTAGGAGATAGAATCATTTCATCAGGCCCACTCAACTATCCATAACTTTTGGGATGGAAGCGGGTTATCTTACTTCTTTTACAGCAACTGGATTGCTCTCAATCGGCTATCAACTACTTGCTTAGGTGGGATCCATTGGAATTGTAACTGTGAATGGAAGTGGGTCTGCTAGCTGTGATGCTGCTTAAGGATCCGGGACTAGATACAGGTCTCGATCTCACTCGATAAAGTCGACGGCGAGGAGACTATCAAACCGCTTCTCGACCATAGCCATAGAAGCAATGGTTGGATCAAATAGTTTATATAGAGGTGGGGATTCCTGCACGATCGAGATAAAGAACGTTGCCCTATGTTGTGACGGTCGAACCGGAGCCATCTCCAACTCGTGATCGAATAGCTGTCCAATTGATATCTCCTTCTTTTCGGGATGGGCGGGGACTATCCCGCGGATAGAATTCCTACGGCTTGACAACATTTATAGATATTGGGAGATGGAAATGGTAGTCTTTACTAAGAAAATATTTTTTTATATATGCAGAGAATCCCCAAACAATCCGTAGTTCAGAAAGCGTTGTTTTATAGATTATCCGCGGGAAGAAGCCACTTCGGCTTATATAGAATAGTAGGAACGAATGATTCACCTACGTATCCTTCCCTGCTGCATTTCGCCATCTGGAGCACCCATCCAAAACGAATCCTCTCCGGCAACCCAATCGGAAAACGTTTTTTATCGCCTATAATAATAAATAGGGCCGCTCGACCCGGCCCTGGACCCGATTGCATTTCTCCCCCTATCTCTTAAAGCTATGCGACCAACACAGATCTTCCGATATCCGAAATGGATATCTAGCCGGGCCAATACTCACTTCCTCTAATCGCTCCTCTCCTTCTTCTGGTTTCGGATGGACCGCAGGGCGGCTTGGCGGGGGAAAGATAGGCGATGGGACCGGCCGTAGAGCAGGCGGCCTTTATCTACTCGAGCAGCTTCATGTTCCTCGTCTTACAGCCTTATCTAGTTTAACTACTCCTGCATCTTCTGTTTTTTCTTTATGGCATAGTCGGTTGGGACATGTATATGAATCTAGGTTCAAATATGGAGTTTCTTTTGGGCAGTTGGGACATCTTCCTCCCACTGATATTTCTTCCTGTTTGGGTTGTCAACTTGGGAAGCATACGGCTCTACCTTTGACTTCTAGTACTACTCAGACTTATGCACCTTTTAAGTTGATACATTCTGCTGGGTCCTGCTCTTGTTTTGTCAAAAAGTGGTTGTGCATATGTTGTTCTATTTGTTTTTTTTTATACTCGTTTCACTTGGAGTTACATCGTAGATCTGATTTTTTGCATGTTTATCAAAATTTGACTACCATGATAGCTACAGAGTTTTCTGCTCGCATGTTGTTTTTCAGGTCTGATGCTGGGGGAACTCTCTGCTGCCTTTCGTGACTTTCTGACTACTCAGGGGACTCAGCCTCAGCTTTCTTATCCTCGCACTCCGCAACAGAATGGAGTAGCTGAGCGAAAACATCGTCATATTATAGATTATAGAAACTGCTCGCTCCATGCTCTTTCCCAGTTCAGTTCTTCTGGGCTGAGGCTATCCTTACCTCAGTCTACCTTATCAATCGTCTTCCCTCTTCTGTCACTGCTGGTATGTCCCCTTACCAGCGTCTGTATTGGACTCCTCCCGATTACTCTATAAGGTATTTTTATTTTTTACTTGTTTTTTTATGTCTCCTCTTCTGAACGTACCAAGCTCTCTCCTCGATCAATTAATTGTGTTTTTGGTGTGGAACACAAAGGGTATCGTTGTTATGACCCATCCACCCGTCGTCTTTACCTTTCTCGTCATCTTTCCTTTCTTGAGGATCTGCCCTTTTTTGCCCATTACCGTAAACCTAGTCCTGCGGCCTCCTCCTGATCAAGAGTATATCACCTTTCTTGATCTATCACCCCGAAAAACTCCCTCACCTACACCAGCATCCCCACCACCATCCTCTTCTTCGGCACCAGAGGCTATATCACCTCCACGCATCCTCACCCCGTTTCCATATCACTACCAGCGTCGTCTTCCACCATCTCCTGTCTCTGATGCTTTGGTCCGGTCTCTTGATGCTGATCTCTTGGAGGCTGATTCGACGTGAGACTTCTGAGGTCGCGTACTCCCCGTCGTTATCTACTCCGGGAACGACGCCCACCTCAACGACTTAGCCTTGTATCTGCTGACTGTTTTTCTTCAGCGTTTCAGTCCTATCTGTCTACAGTGCATTCCTATTCTGATATATCGCCGCAGACGTATCGCGAGGCTTCGTGTATTCCTCATTGGCAGCAGGCCATGGATAAGGAACTCTCTGCTCTGGATCGCATGCATACTTGGGATCTTGTGCCTCTCACTGAAGGCAAGCGCTCTATCGGTTGTAGGTGGGTCTATAAGGTGAAGACTCACTCGGATGGATCTTTGGAGTGCTATAAAGCGCGATTAGTTGCCCGGGGTTACACACAGGAGTATGGGGTTAACTATGAGGAGACCTTTGCTCCCGTGGCTAAGATGACTTCTGTTCGGACCGTCATCGCAGTTGCCGCAATTCGCCAGTGGCCGATTTTTCAGCTCGATGTGAAGAACGCTTTTCTGAACGGTGATCTCTCTGAGGAAGTCTATATGGAGCCATCACCAGGGCCTAGTTCTCAGAAAGGCCCCATACCGAGATGCCCTTATGATGATGGGCTATATCCATAGCCCGTTCAGATGTTGGCTAGAAGCAGTATCTGTTGAAGCTATTGAAGCACGACTGAGACCTTTCAGATCGATATGGAGTTTAATATCCTTTTAAAGAAAGTCCAGGTGTAGAGACAGATCAAAAGCCATTTGATCGAGATCGAGTAGCTATAGCGGATCCATTTAGAGATCGGAACCCCGTTCCGGGTACACCCATTTAAGTAGCAACTGTCCCTAAGCCGGTAGGTCGAGTTCAAAACCCACTTTAATTGATGTGTCCTGATCAATGTGCTCGGTGATGGGCAATGCGTTCGTGTGGTTCCGTGAACCGCTGGGGCCCAACAAACTAGATATTCAAACGCAAGCGCCTCTACTCCAGTTGCCGGTTCCCTGAAAGGCTCTCGATATCGATCACGACCAAACTCACCCTCTACCACGACGATCACGAACACCAGAATCTGGATTTCCTTCAAAAGTGGGGACTGGATTGGGATTTTTCTCAGTATTGTCAAAAGAATCCGTGGCTGCTGGACCAACTACTGAATCCACTTAACCAATAATGGGCTGCAAGATCAACCTTCCATTGCAGCGGCTGGCCATTCCCTGTTAGCTGTTTCAGCAACCATCTTATTATCCCAAAACCAAACACTGACTATCCCCTCCCTCCGGGAGATAGAAAGAACCATCCAACCTTTGTTGGAGAATGATGTTGGGAGAAAGGCGACTCTTGTGATCCTTCGACCTTCCTCGGCAGACAAAATAGGTAGAACAACATGCTCCACGATACGATAATAGTAGGGGGCTCGAAGTGAATGAGGAATCAAAGACAGTTCTGCTCTCTGGCTATCGAGACTCGCCCGAATCCATCGCTACTGCTGGTTGCTACTCCCGATAGTTCTCGCTACCCGGCATTCAATCCCAACTAATGTCTCGCATTCCCTCATCTGGTTCATACTTAGGGGGAGGGACAAGCACTCGCCCTAAGTAATAAAGGTTGGAGAGGGCTTTCGCTCTCGACCGCGGGCCGCCCCTGGAATTCGTTGGTTTGTTCGCTTAGACTATATGCGGTGAACCATCGATCAAAACAAGGCAAGTCGTTCATTCAGTGGATTACCCGACCGGACACGGATTGGAGTCATAATGACGAAACGGAGGAACGACTTTGGAGTTGAAGCATATAAATAAAAAAGAAAGGACTTGGGAAAGGCTCCAAAGGAGCTTGAAGTTCATCCATCCGGCATTGGATGCGTCCGTACCGAAGGGGGGGAAAGTCAACCATAGATAAGCGAGTTAGCCGCCGATTAGCCTCCGGTCTAGATAAATAACTATTTCTAGCCGCCTTTCTCGTTAGCCGAGTCCGTAGCCGTCTCTTACCCCTATCCTCCCTTTACCTTCTCGTACTTTTATGTATGTATTATCAATCGAAATCTCCAACGTCAGAAATACAAATAAACCGCAAGCGCCTTTATTAGCAAAAAAAGCAACCGCATCCGAAACAGTAACAGCACCCGCAAGAGAACACCTCTACGTCTGTTCTTATTCCCCTTCCCTTCGAAAGTCCACTAGTTGGTAGTCGGAACCGGACCTTCCTCTAGCTTGCCAGAGTGTTTCGAAGTGCTTCCCAAGCGCGAGTGCAGCGATTAGTAGGTTGATTGGGGCAGGCTTCTGGGTGTCCGAACCCGTCACTCGTATTAGCTAAAGAAAGAGGCGAAGGAAGCAAGCCAGTCAGTCAGCGATCACCTCCGCCCCTCTACAATAGTCATTTCCTTGCCCGCTCCTTTCTCATATTTGATTTGCCGATGATGCAATTATCTTCACCAACGGCAGCAAAAGATCTCTACGAAGATTAATGGCCTTCCTCAAGGATTATGAGGCTTCTTCAGGACAGCGGATCAGCAAAGACAAGAGCTGCTATGTTCCTTCTAGTCAGCTTTCCGAGACAAGTAGCTCTAACATTGCAGCCATCACGGGGTTCCAAAAGAAAGACCTGCCGCTCACTTACCTTGGCATCCCGTTGTTCAGGGGTCATATGAGAAAGACTTTTTTTGAATGAATTAGCCTTGGAAGTATAGGCTTCACCCTGCCTCGAGCATAGATTTCTTCTAGTCCTCGACTGAGCACCTCTTCTGCTAGTATAAACAGAGATGGCGCAAGCGGGTCACCTTGGCCTCGGGACTATTTTTAAAAGCCATGTACAGCACCATTAAGCAAAATTGAGAACCAACAATCTGTAAACATAGCTCGGACATAATTAATCCACCGGGGGTGGAAGCCAAATCGCGATAGGACTGCAAAAATAAAGTCCCACTCTAGCCTATCATATGCTTTAACCATGTCCAGTTTGAAAATCACATTCCTCCCGGAACAATGCCTGTCAATGTCTTGAGTTAACTCCTGAGCAAGGGAGACATTGTCGAGGATCCCACGGCCCTTCACAAATGCACCTTGTTCTGGAGATATAAGAAGCGGCAGGATGAGAGCTAAGCGATCATTAAACAGCCTCGAGATGACCTTATATATAAAATTCCCCAAGCTGATAGGACGGTACTCCTTAAGCTTTGATGCCTGAGCAGTCTTCGGAATTAGGATAACAAAAGATGATGTATACGCCAAATATATAAGCAGCTTTAGCTGTGAATTTTTGAAAAAATCCACCACTGCTGAATAGAGATCCTGATGAATAATATCCCAGCACACCGTAAAGAAGCTCCCTGAGAATCCGTCAGGGCCAGGCGCACTATCTGGGGAGAGACCAAAGACTGCTTGCCGAACCTCCTCCAGTGAGGGTGTACTTAGCAGAAGAGCATTATGTTCCAAGGTGACAAGTGAGGGCGCTAAGCACCTGCAGCAACTCTTCCGAGGGGATACATCCCTGGGAGGAAAAAAGAGAGTGATAATAATCAACAACCATAGAAGAGATGAGAGAAGGATCACTGACCCTGGCACCTGAGTCATCAGTGAGTTCCCGGGGAAGTAGTTCCTTCCGAAGATAATCCACTATCACTCCTTTCAGATAAGGATTGAGAGGGAACCCTCTCCCGACCCAATATTAAAAAAGTAGTGGATCACCACCGCGAGGTCGCATAAAGCCTGCATAAAGCCTCTCCAGTTTCCTGGATCGACGATGATACAGTCGACCAAGAGATTTATACCCATATATATGCCTCCGAGCCGAGCCAACACAGACAATTTACTTATCTTATATTGGTCAGCGATGTTGAGAAGGCCAACAGTGGTCCTGCTCATGAGGAGTGACCGGATCGAAACTGGAGACAGGTTCGACCCCCTCACGAAGAATCTCTTAGCAAACTCAAAACACCCTGTATGGGAAATAAGCGACTTCTGTGAAGAAATCGTCACTCCCAAATCTCCCAAGATGCTTGAGTACTCCTGTGCGACCCTACTGTCTAGTCCGCGATGACAACATCGTCACCGAGGACCGCATAGGCATTGAAGCACCCATATCGAGTGTTTTTATACACTCGTTCCGCTGCCATCCACACCACCCAATGATGGGTTAATGCGAACAACGGCCATGAGGCGTAGTAACCAAGAGGTTGACCACAGATAAATTGTATTTCCCTCTGCTTGTTGACTAAGGGCCTACCCACCGTAAAGGTGTTAAGACCTAAAGTAGAGTTCACAACGGCAGACGCAAGAGAAGGCCCGAACAGCAACGCCATTAAATGGTAAATCACTGTCAAAGGCCACCGATCAGTAGCCGACTTCAAGTCGAAACTATAAAAGTCAGACTTCGTCAACAGTAGGCCTAAGAGGCTTCTCCTGATCAAACGTCCCGTCACACGGCAGACGACGGAGAACTCCCATCGCCCAATCATGATAGGGGCGCAAATACCGCTGTTTTACATAATTACCTATAGCAAAAATCCTCCGTTTACCACCTCCTTCTATTGACGCAGCCAACTTACCAAACTTGAGATTGAAACCAGCCTCCTTGAAGGAAGGCGGAATCGTCGCAAGTAACGGACCCACCCAGGTTTCATACCAGGATAAGTCCGAATTGGTAAAAGTTGTGTTCATTGGATCGAGCGCATAGCGGGCTTAACCCAAAGAACCCCAGGTGAAAACATCCCTTCAAGACTATTCGTCAACTGTTCCATCAACGAATAGGCACCTAACTCGTACTTTAATGACGTAAAACAAGATGGTTTGACCCACTTGTCTACATCACGGTCCGAATTAGGAAGGGCTTTCCACGTGGGTTCCCAAGTGATACCCTGATGAACAGGGATCCTTGAGACCCAGGGCAGGTACTTCCGTTGAAGTGAACCAAAAGTTTCCTTCAGCTCAGAACAGATCGAAAGCACCCGATCTAACGATATACATTCTTGGGTCATAGAACTAAACGTCTTTTTTGACACTTTTGGTGCCAATGGGACTAATTTAGCCAATGAAAACCAAGATAAGTATATTTTAACAATAAGATCTGCCTTAGAGTCACGTCTCCGAAGAATTTGACGATGAAACGGAGGTATGATCCTTGGCAACCCTGTGCGCGTCAAAGAAACGAAGACAGGAAGTTGAGCTTTCTCTCCTTCGTGTTGTGCATAATACTGCATCAAACACGTAGAACACTGCTTCAAATAAAGGGCAGTAAAGAGAAAACCCGACTTCTTGCTAAGTTTAATGACCGCGTTATTAAAGCTAGAAGGTAACCACTGATGCCAATCTCTGATGAAAGACGACCGGTGACGACTAAAGGAACCCTCATAAAGAGTCCCTTTAGCCATCCAAGGCGTTCAAACGCCTTGCGCCATGATAATGTAGGCGAACGCTCCCAAGCACTTGTTGTTATCCCTAATTCATCTAGGGTAGCTCTCTCAGCTGTTTAGCTAGTGTCATATTCCTTTTTCTTCTTATATCTAGTCCCAACAGTTTCTCAAAGAGCTCCTGAGACTAGTGAAATCTGTTCCTTCCTCACAGCCTAGACCGGCCCGAGGAAACCTTTGCACGCCTCCGTGACCTTTTGGGAGGCCTAGGCCCCATAGAAACTGTCTACCTGAGACAGTCCCTTGGCCCGTAGGTCCTGACACAAGGTTCTAATTCTAGCTCTTCCAGAGTGGTATCTCACTGATGGCTCTGGCCCCCCCGGAAGGAGGCCTTCTTCGCCCTCCACCTAAGGCAGGAAAAGCCCAAAGCCAATCCCAGGGAACAGTCAAGCTTCATAGGGTCTTTCTGTCCAGGTGCAGGTAGTCCGCATCTTCACAGACATGTCTATTTCACCGAGCCTCTCTCCGAGACAGTGCCCAGATCGTGACGCCTTTCGTGCGGGTCGGAACTTAAACTTACCCGACAAGGAATTTCGGGGGGTTTATAGCATCTTTGTTAAGACACAGAAAGATAACCAACCTAACTATGCTACAAAGCATCAAAGCCTGAGCCTCCTCCCTTATCTCTCCATTGCTGGAGCAGATGTTAAGACTTTGTTAGAGTCTAACACCGGTCTCTGT
>CM040118.1:16471089-16593589 GCA_022559845.1 Amorphophallus konjac | reverse complement strand
AGGACAGCCTTAGGTCTTTCACACTACCTTTCTTGGAAGCACGAGTCCAAGGTTTGAAGTCTTCAAGTCAGTAAAGAAATCGACTTCTTGATGACCATAGCCTTAAAAAGGACATCAAGAACTCGTCTTCTAGCTCGATTTTGAAGCCATAGATCTTCATCCCTTTCCCTCGGATGTAGGAAATTCCTTAATTGACCTTAGGCTCTGAAAGAGAAGGGGATTTCTTTTCTATGATGGAATGACCGAATTCCACTTCCGATTAACCATTTCACCAATTCGTAGCTGCTACACATTGGTGAGGTTGCTACGGATTGGTCAACTGCAAGCGCCTTATGTCGCCCAATTCGAGCTAATCAGGCATCTGTCCAGGCGTGCCCTTATGCAACCGGCGCCTTCTTTGTTTTTGTTATTACACCAAGTTCACTTGCTACCCTGGAATCCTGCATCAAGTAGGTTAGCTGAAAGAATAGCATCATGGAAATCATCGCTTAGCGCCCTTGCTTCAGGAGGGCCGAGCTTCTCGTCTTCAGCTAGAATAGCATTGAAATCGCCTCCTACCAGCCAAGGAAGCGAGATCGATGTAGACAGCATATGTATCTTTGTTGCCACAGGTCTCTTCTCTCTACTACAGAGCATTTCGCGTATACAAATGAGAAAACCGCAGTTGGACGGCCTTGCTCCTCCACCAGGAAAGTTGCTATCTTTTCATGGTTGTGAAGCACGGTGAACTTCACTGGTTCTTTCCACATGACCCATATATAATACCATCATCCTGAGCAAACCACCCCTGCATCTTCAATCTCTTGCAAAGCTTCTCCAATTTGCGACTCACATGGGCTCTAATAAAGCTATCAAACTCAGCTCCTGCTTAGCGCCCTAATGAATGAATGAGAATACATACCAAAAATAAGGGTCAGGCTACTCCAGGCCAAGACCCCAAAGCAAGACAAGGGAAAGGGTCTAGTACCCGATAAGAAGCCGCCACAGAAAAACAAGGGGAAGAAGCCTATAAAAAAAGGGCTCAACCCAGCTTTTCAATCAGGATGTTTCCTTTTTGGGGGACTTCCCGCCTTACCCCAGTAAGTAGACAATTGAAATGAGATTCCCAACCCAAAACATACAAAGAACTAATCAATACGTAGACTAGGGAGTCTACTTCTATCAAGTGTACAAATCCCTTTAGCATTGAGAGGGAGATCATCAGCTGTAAAATAGGAAGATGTCTTTGTCATGCACCCTAGATTTGCCGCAAGACCATTTCCTTCCCTGAAAACATGGTGGACAGACACCTGGAAAAATGGAATAGATTGCAGCACTTCCTCCCACCAATGCCATCAATACCACGGTGGATTCTATTCTACTTACTTTGCACCAAACAATGACCTGTGAGTCCACATATGAACTTACGATATTGGAAGACCCAATTCCCAACAAAACAACATCGAAGACCATCCAGCAAGGGCATTTGAAAACGCCCTACACAGCACCTCGGAGGAGTGATATGCTTAACACATGCTGTTCGAAGAGGTAGGGTCAGGCAGGAAGCCTTAACGAAAAGATACAGTTACATTGAGCTTTAGAAGTCCAAGATTTGGAGGACCTACAAAAATTGCTATTGATCGATCTTTGTGAGATTCCCAACAAACATTCTCGTATCGAACTTATCATGACCATACCCGACCTATGTGCTAAATAAGCCGGGATTTGTACATCGTGTTTTGCAAAAGATGGAATAGTTATACATGAATTAGACGTGCATATTAATCTAATAACTACTTGTTGCTGCCATACAACAAATCCACCAACACCCCCACTTCCCCTCTACCCAAAAAAAAAAAATCCAAAAGGAAAGTTCCCCCGAAAGGGTCAACAGCCGGGCGCCAGGGAAACATGGGGCGAGGGGCCCTCAATCCCAACCAGAATAATGCGTGTTCACGAAACAGTGCAGCTCCCCAGTGATGCAAACTGGTGCACCGCAGATGGCCTCTCTCTTCGGTCACAATTCCTTCCGCATAAGCCCATTCCCTCTCGAGGTTCGGAGACACCGGCTCGACGGTGAAATGTTTGTTAAGCGGCCTGCCGTCAACAAAAGATCTTGAATGACGACCTCGACGGGGAAAAAAGTTTCAGAAGGAGACAAACTTCTCATGAACGAGGAGTCATAGCAAGGCACAGAAATGAACCCCCACGTCCAAATTGCAGGGGATCCCCTTTGGAACGCACGAGCCCGTGAAGAACCCGAGGGAAAAACAGATGAAATGGCAAAGCAGCTGGCCTGGATCCATGCCCGATGTGAAGAGGCACGGACAGAGACAGCCTAACTTGGTACTGTTCAGTCTTGTTGGTAACACCTACAGGAGCATTGCCGGGCTGTGGCCATGTCTTCCAAAATGGCTGTATGTTGAAGAATGGTGGTGCCTCGTATGGCCGTGCGTACCAGAAGGCAAGATTACTTGGCAGGCACACCACTCGTGTATCAAACAGGTAAAAAACTTACCTTCGTGGTTAGTAATGGCAGCGGCCAACGCCAGAAAAGATCCATCTTCTGTGAACAGCAACAACATCCGCGCTCGCGAACTACATACAGAGGAACTAGCCTTGCGCAACCAGAGATTTGAGAGGGGCCCCTTCCTAAGTCGTCTTCAATTATCAGGCATTTCCGCCACCAGATATGTCCCGCTATTTCTTTCACAGAATTGTCCAATAATAATAAAAAGATTCAAGAAAAGGAAATGCTGGTGGAACATTTTTGTTCTCCATTTTCTCTTGCAGCTTATATGAAAACGTAACGATCCACACGACAGCATTCACTCCGTTCTTAGACCTAGAATGTACCATCCATCCTAACAAATTTGTCTCGGCTAAAACATAGGGCAAAATAGTTTTCATGGAGGATCTAGGCTGGTCATTCATTCAGAGCCAACTTGTGG
This sequence comes from Amorphophallus konjac, assembly GCA_022559845.1. Lineage (NCBI taxonomy): Eukaryota > Viridiplantae > Streptophyta > Magnoliopsida > Alismatales > Araceae > Amorphophallus > Amorphophallus konjac. The sequence goes on along the minus strand of CM040118.1, from coordinate 16,590,659 downwards.
ATATGGTAAAACCAAGTCGCTCGGCTTCACACCACGTTCAGCACTACATTACATGAACATCAACATAGAGCACCACCAAAACTCTGTTAGTAAAAATTCCACAATCCCCGTACCACAATAACCACGATCATAAAGAAACGAAATATTGAGAACATGAAGGAATAACAAGTGGGGAAAGCAAACATAAAAGTGCCAGGGGAAAAATGTGATGGCTAAGCAAGTGTGCATGCAAAGCATTGGTTATGATGCCAATTTGGGGGGAGGGGAAAAAATTTAAGTACTCACCTGAAAAAAAAAATCTCAAACGCATCAGCAATTCGAAGATAACATCCACCTTCCTCTATAAAACATTCATAGTTCAAAAATCAAATTTTCCAGTTCTTCGATATAAAACATCCCAGCGCTCATAAAAAGTGGCAGGTTCACTAAGAGAATGCGGACAACCTACCTTTGCCATCAGTTTGAGTACAAACAAGGAATAGGAATATAAATACTTCTTTAGGATCACATTCTTAGTACATCAAATTTGGCACCCTCAGTATGGGCGAGATCGAGGCCCACTGTGATGGTGTCGATCGGGTCCTGCACCTCCCTCCTGGTAACTGTCTCGGCGTCTGTCTCTGCCACCACCATAACCACCTCTGCCTCCTCTGCACCTCAAACAATCACAGATTCAGCTCAAATAGGAATAGACAGTTCAAAATGGGAAAATAGGTCAGGGTTGTTCAGTTTGATGTAAGATGCTGAAAAACACCAGGTCTGTGTGCCATGTAAGTACAGTGTTTTTTTTTTTTTTTTTGGGGGGGGGGGGGGGGGGGGGGGTAATCCGAAATCTAGCACAATTGGTCTAGGATTCAGACTGGACACCCGGGACCTTGAGTTCAAGACTTGGTAGGGCCAATAATTGACATATTATCTTTTTACAACCAACATTCCAGCAAACAGGAGGTCAGGAGGTGTACAGCCATGAACTGGGAACTACAAATTGGGTAAATTTTCACCCACCCATTATGATGTTCTATGTGGAACCATATAGCCCATTAATCAGAGTATTTAAAAAGATATAACAAAAAATAGGTACAACAGCACCATGATACCATGGGCAAGGCAGTAAAAGTGCCCCCCAAAAAAACAATGCACAATTAGTACAAGGACCTTGTTTTTTCTTTCTCTGAATAATTCTCAATTAATTTCAGAAGAACTATATCGAACAACAAAGATAGCAAAGTCATCATAGATCAGAATACTGAGCAGTGAATTGGAAAGTCATCATTTGGGGTATTTCATCAGTTAAGTCTATGTTCTACTCTGTTTACGTGAAGGTCACTTGCTCATAGTTGAGTGTTAAGAAAGACAGACCCATTAACAACTGACAGATACATTACCGAACATGTATGCCACTCATTCCCTGGTAAAAGACCTGCTTTCCCAAGTAAGACACCGGCAACTATAGGCATCCAAGCATAACAAGAACTGACATGAAATAGTGAAGGTAACAAAATTACGCCTACTTTCTTCTAACTGGAACCAAAATGGTACCACCATTTAGATTTCAACAATGCAAGAATGCATATTCAACATTTTGTTTCTGGTTGCAGCCCTTGGAACTTAATTTTCCTAACATAAAAGTTGAGTGAAACAAAAAAGGTTGTGCAGGATCACAAATTCAGAACTGCCTCTTGGACCCCAAACCAAAACCATGCCTATACAAACTCTTGGTTCTGGCTGCATTTTTTGGAATTTAGTGTTCAAGCCAAAACCAGAAAACCAAAACTATAAGTATCCATAGCTTCCTAGAGCCCACCCCCTCTGTCATCCCACACACACAATTTTTTTTCCCACCCAGGCAAGTTAATCTGAATCAAAATTAAGTGCCAGCTTCAACTTCTTGGGTGCATTTGAGAACTCGGTTAGAATGGCTTCCAATTAACTTCTCCTTCAACTTCTCCTTCACCCAAAAGTAGCTCTATGAAAATAGGCATGGATTCTCACTTCTTGATGTTGGAGGGGAAAACCTCCTCCAAACCTAAAAATACAAAAAGGCACATTACCCTATTCCAACATTCTTCTTCAGATTTCCCACATTTGATTGTGTAATCCTTAGATGCTGCAGACTTCTTTCCACTCTTTATTGGCCCCCATGCCCTTGATCCTCTCTTCTCATCATAATCTTTGTCCATCGCCAGAATTGTGTAGGTCTTCACTTCCCATTTTAAGGACTTATTCTGGTAAGTGTATATGTCAAGTTTCTGTGAGAGGTGGGGGAGAGTTCAAACTGCTCTGTCAGAATCTTTCCCCTGAAGAAACTTTTCCCGGGAGTGCCTTCACATGGCAGTGCTCCAAAAATTTCACAAAAAAACACCCTTAGACACTGTCGCCTCCATACACACACACTCATCCCACACATCCACATGGACCCCCAGAAAAATAAAGTCCAGATAATGAAGACAATCTAGCTTTCAACACCTCTGTGAGAAATCCTACATGTACCTCCTTCCTCTCTGCATGCATTAATAATGAGGAATGGAAACAATTGGAAGTCTATAGAAGTTCAGATACAAGATAATAAGTTTCCTTCACTTGTGAGGACAGCAATAGCTCGTGTAACCAACAAAATATCAACCTCACAAGTTACATCAGAGCATGTCACATCAGATTAGAGCATTATGTCAAACATAGTGGAAATAAATAGAAATTAAAAAAATAAATCCGAGGAAAATTCAGGAAAGAGGAGGAAGCCCCTTAAGAAGGAAAGGAGTTGGGTACCCATCAACCCAACCACAATACATGTACAAACACATGGCACATGGCACAACCAGTGGGATCAACTGGCCAACAGAGCCTAATACATCCAAGTTATGAGAAAATATGAAAAACTGAAATAAGTATGTTAAATCAAAAAAACATTATGTCAAATCAGTGAACACGTTCGATGATGCAATATAAATAACATGGTTTTGAAATTAAAGTAATGCTGGAATTAAAAACCAAAGCCTTGCATACAAGAAAACATACAAATGAACAAGCATTTCTTCATTGGCATATCCAGTGACAACTTTCAAGACAATGTGACCAACTGGAAATTTCACTAAGTAGACTCCGCAAATACAAGCATAAATAAACAGGGCAATCATCACCAAAATATCACTTTAAAATGCAACAACTTTCCATGAATTAAAGAAAAGCTATACCCGTGACCATGTGCAGGTGGTCTAGGAGCAGACTTCTCCGCCATTGTAACATTGATCTGATATCCCCTCATGTCATAATCTGATTCAAGAAATAATCATCATACATTATGCTGAAAATCCAATGATTCCACCTACACTGGATACAAGTGGTACATTCTACTTACTGTTAAAGAATCCACCAGCAGAATGTGCAGCAGATGGATCTTCATACGACAGAACTGCATCTCCTTTATTTTTACCATCTTCGTCAGTATATATCTTTATATTCCAAGGCCATTGATCCTTGTAACCACGTTTCTGCTTGATTCTCCCAACCTTGAAATAATGCAATGAAATAATGGTTAAGATATTTGAAAATAAAGAGCTATATATGTAAATGATGCATAAATGTCAATGCCGAAGTTGCACAATGCAGAGAACCTCCTTACTTGTCTAAATTAAAAAGGACAACATTTGCAGTAACAAACATCAGTAGATTACTACGCAGATTTGCAGGAGAAATGCACATGCTATCTGAAAGGTTTTCAACCCGTGTACAACCTACTGTCCCCTGATTTGTCCATAAAGGTCATTTAGACGAATGGGGCCCAAAAAAGCTTATCAGTTTGGTCCTCATCAAAACGGAAGAGTGGGGGGCCAAACCATCAACATTCATGTTTTCCCTATTTCTCCAGTCACAGGTTTAACTCACTCTTCAGCAGCCGTGCCATCAGATTTCCCTTTTGGCCATTCTTTCTCCTCCTATCAACCTAAATGCAGAAACTATCCATCAACATTAGGCCCTCTGTTTTAACACTTTCTCCACAATGACTGTTGAAACAGCGTGAGAAAACAGGTGCACCAAAAGATCCCACTGCCAGAATGTCGTGATCGCTCCTCACATGAAATGCAAAACAAATCTAGCCCAGACAACTAGGCAAGGCAACTTACCAGTGTTTCTAGCCCGAGAGCCAGGGAGCTTCCTCCATTCAATAGATAAAATATGCCAAAGATAATTGCCAGCCATAGAGTGACTAGGATGCAAAAATATCATTTTAAGAAAACAGTTAATAGAAAGGATACCATAAGTTCACATTTCAGAGTGGAACACATTGTGATTGTAGCATGAGTACAGTTGACAAATGAACTATAGCTTGAGTGCATGTGCTTATGCCATTCAATGGTTAATGTGGGCTTCACATCTGCTCATGTTGTGTCACTCAATCACCTCCTACCACCAGGGTCCTCCCTCCCTCCCTGAACCTAGAGGCCAGCCATCTTCATAAATGATAGGGGCACTTCAATGGTCTAATGTTGGCTTAGCATATCTTATGTTGTGCCAATGTTGACGGTGGCCTTTTTCATCGCCTCCCCCACCAGCCAACACCCTTCCTCCCACCCTGAATCTAGAGGTCCAGCATGCTCACAAGTGTGCTAATCTGGCAGGGATTCTGCTAATGGAAGTTAACAAGCACCTGGCAAGGCTGTGTAGGCATGCTTATCTTGCAGAACTTCATTGACCAATGATAAGGATGCTGGTAATGGTAATTAAAAAACATGCTAACATGCTTATTTGCAGGCCTTGACATGTGATCCAGCAAGACCACCTACCTCAGATAGTACATGTGAGAGGAAGCTGGCGGTCCAATGTTCCCTTGGCATGTGCTCTATTATGGACCTTCTCACTCGGCATACAGCTGTAAGAAGGGACCAAGATCCCTATATTCCCTCAGTGAATGTTCACCTGTTCCCCGTCCCCTCACCCCAAACCCCCCAAAAATAACTGCCTTACTATGTCCTTTCTCTGAAACAGTGACTAATGTGTCTTCTCCAGTCCCATTACACATCGACAGAATGGCATATGTGCTGCTTTGCATCACCAGGGTTGCTGATAGTGAAAGAAGGCCACTAGACGGGGTTCACAAGTTAATTGTTGTTCATCTCCCTTTTCCTTTTCGATCAAATATGCATGAATTCCATGCTTTCGTAGCAAATTAGCAATGACATTTTTAGTAACCAATGATGACAAATTGTTACAGTTGTTGATTGAATGACATTATATTTGTTTTTAGTAAGATTTTATGAGAAATTGCGCCTCAAATACCTAAGCACTTTACTAAGTTGGAGGGAAGGCCTTGGTCATGTTAATCACGTCACACCTTCAACTACATAGAGAAGAGGAAAAGGATGGCAAAGATGGTCACAGAAAGCTAGAGGGGAAAAGGATAGAAAAGTCTATGATGAGGTAAGAGAGAAGAAAATATGGCTGTGGATGATGTTGAATAACGCTCTTATCCAAGCTTGTTCAAAGGCTACAAGTACGCCAGTTAGGCCAGGCCAAGTCCAGACCTCAGGCTGCGAGGACACCAGTTAGGCCAGGCCAGACCAGGGCCAGACCTCAGGCTGCAAGGACACCAGTTAGGCCAGGCCAAGGCCAAGAATCCCTCTAGAGGGGGGGAGTGGAGAACCTAGAAACATCCCTTGTAAGGACATATCTAACTCAATCTAGTTTTCAAACTCACCAGAACTCTTTTAAAAAATCAACTTCTTTCCTTTTTTCCTTCTACATGTTATAAACAAAAAAACCCAACTACTTCAACTTTCAATAACGAAGGGACCAAGGGTGCAACATCTCCAAAGATAAATGTCAACACCCAAAGGCACAAGTTGGCAGCTCTATTTGGGAGCTGAACCAGGGGGGAAACAAATCCAAAAAGGGATATATGTACAACAGTCACAGTGTACTCCATCAGGTCAGACAGAGCTATGTGAAATTGTGAAGAAGACTGGAGAACACAAATCCCAAGAAGAAATGCCTCTTTCAGAAATTCATATAATCTGCTGACATTTGTGGAAAATCAAAAATAAAAAAACTTCTAAAGTGAAAATGTCTGAAATAACAAAGATGGTAGTCTTGTTCAGAAATAGAAACTCATACATCAATTCAGTTATTTTAGAAAGGCAAAAGGTGCATTAAGTTCTATTTACGCTTTTCTGGACTATAATTTCTTCAGTAGCTCCTTTGGCTTTCAGTCCTCTTGCAACTAACGCCATTCTTCAAGGCCTTGACTGTTATAGTACAACACTTATTCTACCTTAAAGGGCAGTATCTGAGACAGTGTCAATCCCACTTCTGCAGCACAAGTCTGCAATATCGGGTTTGGAGCAGATTCAAGGATGTGATGACAGATGGCAGAGGCCAGCGATGATGTGCAATGGTAGTGTGTGATGGCATGCAGCAGCGAGTCCAGAGATGGTGTGTTACAGTAGAGGTCAGTGACAGAAAATGACGGTTCAATAATAAGGGGTCCGGGTGATAAGAGACCCCTTGGGATGAAGGCCATAATGTTACGGCAAGGGGGTTTAAAGTGGACATTAAAATATGAAATAAATCATGACGAAACCCCAAGTCATAAAACAAACCCAATAAGTAGGAACATAGTTGTAGATGCGAGATGAACCTTTTTGGTGCCCCCAAGAGGTATTGTCCCCGCCACGCGGAGGGCGGCTAGGGTTTTGTCCATGTAAAAGGGTCCTCTTGGGTTAAGAGGTGAAGACCTTCTTTATAAACACTCGGTTGCTTTCTCAACATCCGATGTGGGATTAATCCTGTGACCCTAGGTCCACTACACAAGCCCCCCCTTTAGAAGTCAAGCGAGTGCGAGCTCAGGGTTCCCACAGACGGCGCCACTTTGTAGATGCGAGATGAACCTTTTTGGTGCCCCCAAGAGGTATTGTCCCCGCCACGCCGAAGGGCGGCTAGGATTTTGTCCTTGTAAAAGGGCCCTCTTGGGTTAAGAGGTGAAGACCTTCTTTATAAGCACTCGGTTACTTTCTCAACATCCGATGTGGGATTAATCCTATGACCCTAGGTCCACTACACAAGCCCCCCCTTGAGAAGGCAAGCGAGTGCGAACTCAGGGTTCCCACAGACGGCGCCAGATGAAGAGGCTTGATCTCGCGCAGGACCTGAGCGGGCGGAGGATCACCGAATTGTGAACTGCAGGAAAGGGAAACGGATCAAGGGGCCCAGCGATGAGTCCCTGGGGAAAACCCTCCGATGCTTAAGCCAGTAAAGCTATGGTGGGAGCAATAAAAGGGGGGAAGTAGCTTCTGCGCGAGATCCCTCTCCACCGGAAGGGTGAAGTGATTCCTACTCAGGAGTTTTGAGCGCCTAGCTGCTCTTACCTTTCACCGGAGGGTATCCTTCATTTAAATAGTGCGCCGTCTTCAGGAGTCCTGTAAGTCGAGGGGTTTCAGGCGGGAGTTACGTTCTCATCAGGGGATCGTTACGTCCTCATCAGGGGATCGTTATGTCCTCATCGTGGGCTCTTCATGACCTTGGGAGATCGTGGCGCCCTTATCCCACTGAACTCCTGCTCATAAAGGACTGCCAACGGCTGCATGGATAAGCGTTTGTCAGTTGATCCAAGCATGAGAAGCGTCAGCCCTACCCGGGCGATGGCCATACCTCGGACGTAGTCAGACCGGAGTGGGCGCGTAGCGCCTGCCCTTATCTCGGCGGAGAGATGGCTCGGGCGTGGGTCTTCCTCCGTTCTGTCGTTCGGGCCTTCCGAGCCTTAGGGCCGCCAAGGAAGGATGGGTCCCCGAGTGATCGTTATTGGGCCTTTCTGTCGAAGTGGGCCTTAGAGGGCTGTCACTTGGATGAGCTGAGCCTCGTTCGGTCCGGATGGGCCTAGTTCGACTGCTCTTAATTGGGCTACAAAAATCCCCCTCTCCAATAGTGTAAAAAAATCTCTAAAAAAATATGAATTAAGACAAAAGACAAAAACACTCTCACTCATGTATATCCATAAATATTCTTTTATTTAAAATTAACACATATATTTAGATGCCATTATATGTAACTATATATTCAGCATTCTCGAATTTCCCCCAGAATAGGGAACACTAAAAATTTATAACCCCCTTGAATTGCTCCCACTACCACTCCATATTTCCATAGGCTAGAAATATCCCTCCCCCAAAATGATTAGGGTGGCAACCTAGCAAAATGCTCATTTCCCCTATATAGGATTCTCAATCCTTTTTGCATTGTATTTTTCTTTTTATCCCTTTTCTACTTCCTAGGAGATTAATAAAGACTTTTTACCTTTACCCTACCCCTTCACCTCCCTTTCTGGAGGGGAAGTGAGGGGATTGGAGAGCCACATCTAATTTTATCTTCTTTGTGCAATGTGAACACCTCCACCAGATTGCATAACTACTGATATACTGGATGGGAAGTGAGGGGATTGGAGAGCCGATTCTAATTTTATCTTCTTAGTGCAATGTGAACTTGTGGTTCCACACTCCACTAGATTGCATAACTACAGATATACCTTTTCTTTTCACTTTTTATTTGTACACGTCCATAACCCATGGTAGGGCAGGGTACGATGATGGGAGAAAAAAACTCAGAAAACATTATAATACTAGCTTAGAAGGCCAAGAAACATCTTATTATCCTAGGACTTATTATGTTCCTTGGAAAGCCTAAAAACTGACATGTCCGTGTCCGATGATTTCTATTGTAACAATTCCTTAGGTTCAAGAAGCCCTTCACTGTTATTAAATATGGTTGACAATGTGTCCCCATTTGAAATCACTGTAGCACTCTGTCAAATTTCTATGAAAAATGCTTAGTGCACACCCGAGGGTTGTTACACACCCCGGGTGTGCACTAGGTTTAATATTTTTATTTTATTTTTGAAATTTTTGTGACGTGAGGCCCAAGTCACCCTAACTCGTGGTGCAAGTCACCCTAACTCGTGGTGTGAGTCACCCTAACTCGGACGGTCCAAAAAAACTCAAAAAAAATCAGATCAAATGAATAGTGTTGGGCCCATTTTTTTAAATCGACCTTTGTATTTTTCAAGTTTTTTAATTTGCCGGATGAGGGTGTGACTTGCATCACAAGTTAGGATGACTTGGACCCCGCGTCACAAAATTTTAAAAAATAAAAATTAAACCTAGTGCACACCCGGGGTGTGTAATAACCCCGGGTGTGCACTAAGCATTACTCAAATTCTAAACATGTAATGTCTACATTCCAATGATTGAAGCCCCCCCCACCCTATCGCATCATTTATCATCCATTCATCACAAGAATTGTGCACAACCATTTTCATGCTTTTCCTTTTCAATGCCCAACAATAATAGCTGTACAATATATCAGAACAGATGACCTTGTATCTTATTATAGGTTAATGTTTGAACTTTAAAAATCTTTTATATCCAACCAAACTAAGACATTACTTTGTGAAACCGGCATAAAACCGTTCATTTCTCCAATTTCAGTTGCAAAGCATGTTTATTTAAAAAGTGCCAAAGGAAGCCCTGGTTCACATGGCAACAAGACAAACTAGTGCACGCAGCTCTCTGTACCCTGCGGGTTACTCAGCTACAACCAGGCTTCTCCATCATTAAAATAAATATGAGAACAACACAAACTTACAAGGAACACAACATGGACATCAAGAAACTCCAAAAGAATTACAAGATTTACTCACTTATCGAATGTTTAAGGGGGAAAAAATTAAACATCCAAATCAAAAAATGGTATGCAATTATTGACTGCAACTACATTAGCACCTCGGTTTGTTTTTATTTCTCTGATAAGGTTTCAATCAACTATGATGATAACAACGATAGTGTTCAATCCAGTGAATAATGAACTGCAGTAGTCTTAAAATTTCTATAAGTGCACGATCAGATGACAATGGCACGGGAAGGAATTTCACTGGGAAATAGCTTTCTTTGGGGGAACACCAAGACAGTAAGCCCATGCACCCAGGATACAGCCCTGGATCACTAGTACCCTGAGAATGAACCTATCAAACGTCACTCTCAACAGTGGGCTCCCCACCACATCACCAAATCACATAGATCACATGTAGACCTTTAGTGGTACCTGCCCTGCCTTTATGTCCATGGTGGAAGCTAATACCAGGGTCTCATCGTTACCCCGAGGCCCCGTCTACTCTCCCATCCCTGGTGGACCCTTTTACCAAATCCAGGAGTTGATGGCCCCACATTGTGGACTTAATTTGTAGAGTTTTCCTCAATGTCATATTCATTGAAAAGCCTATTATTTTTTTTTTGATTGAGGCGGTGAAGATGATTGATACCCAAATTGACGAGCAGTAAAACCAATTTTCTGTCACTTGCACTTGTGAACTACATCAATGACTTCACCTTCCAAAAAGCCTACATCTATGACTAGAAGAAAAGGTAGATTGGCATTCACTGGAAAGGATCCTAGAAACAGATTCATATTAGACTTGCCAAGTACAAATATTCAACCACAAAATTATACCATAACAACAGCAATCACACGGGATCATTTTCATAACTAGAATATACAACTGAATGGAAAAAACATGTCTAAATAAGGAGCCAGGCTGCAAGGCCCAAAAGAATGGAATATTTGGGATGGTCGTGGTGACAAACCATCATCCTTGTGAAAATATCAAAGATCAAGAAAAAAAATATCATACCATGACCAAATAGTAATCATTGAAAAAACAACATATATAGTTCCATTAAGACTGAAAGCACGATAACAAACAGCAATCTCATCAACACTCAGGCTAAGGAAGGAAGAACAGAAACATTTACCTGTCCAATGCCTCCAAAGAGATCCCTCAGCTCCTCAGTACTCACATCTGGTGGCAAATTTGAAATGTAAATCCTTGAATTGTCACAAGCTTCATCACAATTCCCATCACACTGCTTAACCATGGAAGACGGCTCCACAGAACCAGAACCATATCCGCCGCCACCATATGGTTGGCTATCTCCACGTCCAGGAGCTGGACGACTAGTGTATCCACCATTGTATGCAGCAGGAGGCGATGGACCTCCTCGACTTCCCGGAGCATCATTGGCATATGCGTTTACAGGGGAAGCACCATATGTTGGAGGATACGGACCAGGGCCGCTGTAGCTATTCTGTGGCGGCACAGGCTCCGAGCCGTAGTTTACATTCCCACCATAGGGATTTGTAGGAACGGGGTAGTTCCCAGGTGGCCCTCCATAAGAAGGTGGAGCAGGCGGGGGAACCTGACCATAGCTGCTATCTTCTCTTCCTTGGTTACTTCCATAGGAACTTCCCCTACCGCCATAGTCCCCATCCCTACCTTCCTGATTCCCTCCGTAACCACCACTACCTCCCCTGTTATGACCCCCACCAGAGTTGTAATCGCCACGGCCCCTACTATTATAACCATCACCGCCGCCGCCGCCGCCGCCGCCACCTCTGCTGCCATAACCTCCACCGCCTCCTCCGCGGTTGTAGCCTCCGCCGCCGGTCCCGCTGCCACGCCCACCTCCACCACTCCCGCCAGGGTTCGGAACACCACATTTATTACACTCGGTTCTTCTTGCAAAATTCACGTTCCCGCAGCTGCCCACGAAGAGGACACAAACAAATTTGAATCGCTTGCTATAACAACAATCAGATCAAGATAAAACTAACAAAAAAGGGAAACCCGTAAAGGGGGAAAAGAAGTGCAATACTTCGGATCGGGCAAACCCAGTCCCCTTCACGCCCACCGCCTCGACCACCACCACGACCACCGCCTCCGCCGCTGCGGCCTCCACGATCACCGCCTTGATATCCTCCACCCCCATACCCGCGGCCGCCTCCTGCAATGGCAGACCTCAGATAGGCCGAAATCTTCCACACCAACCCACTCAAAACCCAGTATTCAAAGCGGAAAACAAGCAGAGGCAAAGAGGCAGATCGGAAGAACCAATACCTCGACCCTGGGGATTTCCATATCCACCGCCTCCGCCACCTCTATCGTAGCCACCGCCGCCGCCGCCACCTCCACGGGGCGGAGGACCGGAATCATCCGTGCCACCGCCGCCGTAGGCACCAGACATGATCTATCTAGGGGAGCAAGCTGCGAAGAGCGCCGTCGAACAAACCCTAGACGAATCGGACCCTCGCCGCTTCCCACCCTTTCCAGCTTTTATAGTATGAGTGTAGCTTCGGATAATTTTAAGAGCAGGCGATATTTAGTAAACTAACAGACCTGCCGCTTGCCGAGCTCCTTTTTTTAATGGGCGTACGATCGGCATCGGTCGGTGGATATTTCGCTCGAACGGAGAGCGGGGACCACAACGGTTCAGATTTTTCCCGCAGATGCGGGCCTTCGTCGATGTGAAAAAGTAAGGAATGCTGGCGAATATACCTTCCTTACATATTTATTTGTACAATTATCCCCTTTTATTTTTATATTATTTTTAATAACTTTCCTATGTCGCCTACTTAACAAATTGCCTTTGCCGCTAGCAGCGGTGAGCATTTCTTTAAAATCTTTTATTTAAATCTAGTTAGTCTTTAACTAGATTTGAAAAAGATCCAAAATACTTTTATTCTTTCTTAAATTCACTCTCTCCCTATATCTATGTAACTCTTTATCTCTCTCTGTCCCTATTTCTCTTTGGTACAAAATGTCTACAGAAATAATTCTTTTATGTAAAACTATTTTTATTTAAAAACTTAATTATATGGATGAAAAGAAATTTTTTAAAATTTTCAATTGAGATTAACTTTAGCTGTAATTTTCATACTATAGTGACATAAGAGGGTTCTAAAGATAATATAAAAATAATAGAATTCTACAAATAAATTTGCAAGAAAACTTTTTACAGAAATCTCAAAAAGAATAAATGAGATTTTTATATGAATAATTTTCTTAAATTTTCACTTATATGAAAAAAATTTATAGAAGCATAATGTTGCACATACCTTTTATAAAAAGAATATAATGTGATTGTCTTTTCTAATGTCATGAATATCTGTAGAATATCTCAGTTTAATATATAAAGATCTTGATCAAGAAACAATGTTAAAAAATAAAAAGATCTTGATCAATACTTTTTTCTTTCTGTTTGACCACGTGATAACGTAAATTGCATCATAGAAAATAGAATTAATTTTGGAAAATAAAAATAACTTGATTAATGAAGTCTAAAATTTTCAACTTATACTAGGGATATGACTTATGTTGCATTTCATGACGTCATTTCATATTCGTCCTCTGTGTCTTCGAAGATACCTAAAAAAAAGGAGAAGAGTGTAAGTCAAGATCTTAACCTGTAAAGTCTGTTAAAATAAAAAGATAAAAATCTATGTCAGATGTCACAGATGACATCATATGAAATGTTAACAGATTACGACAACGAGGATATTCTTCTAAGTATTGTAATACAAAGAGACTATTAAAAGTAATATGAACATAAAATAGATAATTTTACAAATAAATTTATAAGAAGACATTGTTACAAAAACATCTTTTTAAAAGAAAATGTAAAATTACCTAATTTATAAAAAGATAAACACACTTTTATTTTTTTTCTAAAACTAAAAATGAACTTGAACCGGAAGAGAGAAAAGTAAAAACAAATTAATTTGATTGGTTCTTTTTTAAATTGTATACTTGTCTTAAGGTTGTGACGAAGAGGAAATATATTTAATAATCATTTTTTTTGTTAGTATTTTTGTAGGTGTTTGATTATGTAAAATTGTAAATATGAAAGTTTTGAACTCAAGGATGAGGAGATGAGGGTTTGTCATACCGTTTGTTTGTACAGTCTTTGATCATCAAAGTTCAGTATGGTATAGTATTATACCGTTACGTGGATAAAGAAAAATAATCAAATTCATTCATATATATTATAATAAAAATATGATAAATTATCCGGTCATAACTAAATTGGTTAAGTGTGATGTGTTAAATATGGAAGGTCTCATTTTATAGATCGACAAGAGTCATTTTTTTATTAGTTTTTTATTCTTTAAAAAAATTAAGAAGGTCTAAAGTCTAAACAACATATTTTTAATAAAATCAAATTAAATTTTAAATAACAGAAATTATAATTTGAAGAGTTACGTATTTAATTTTTTAGTTAACTCTTGATCACAATCCCACTTTGCTCAAACTTGTGGCCCTCCCTCCTCTCTTTTTTCATTATATTTTTACAAACACTAAAATCTCTCGTCATCTCCTCACGAATTAAGATTTTATGTCGCCATATGTACTCTCTCTCTCTTATCTCTATGGTTGATGTCGACTAGTTCTTCCCTACGAGTCATTTTTTTATTAGAATGTTAAATTATAACAAACTTTAATAATATAGACTACCTTAGTTAGTCAAGGTGTTAAGTTATATAATTGAAGTTGCAGATTAGAGACTTAGATGTATCGTTTTTATTTTATTTTGTAATCTTGAAAAAAATTCCTCACTTAATGTAAATGATTTACTCACTTCTAATTTTGATTAACAATTTTAATGATCTTTTAAATATAATTCTTAGGTAATTTTAATTATTTAATTAATTAATAAAAATAATTTAAAAAATAAATAGGTTGACGATAAATAATGTTGAGATATTACGATGTTTAAATTGTTTTTAAATTTTATTAATAAAATATATTATGATTATTTAATAATTATATTTTAAAAATTATTAAAATTGCTAAATAAAATAAAAAATTTAAAAAATTTTAAGATTAAAAAAGAACAGAGAAAAAACACAACAAAAAAACGCGCCTAGCAAGTCTAGTACCAGAATCTCAAATTATAATACAATAGTCCCTGTCCACTAAGTTAATAAGTCACACACTCACACTGTCACGTGATATAGCATATTATATTTAAAAATATATATGTAATATGTAAGTAATATACCATTTGTATGTCACGTATTGATTGTGCTAGTCATATTATAATATGATCCAATACATGTGATACGTAATACGTGAGATTAATACGTAGAACTTTGGAAGAGATCGAGTGAAAGGGATGCAAATCGGCAAAGAGAAATGAACCCGCTACCAAAAAATCCGTAAACTCTCTTACAATATATGATATAGATTTCTAGATCTCAAAGAAAACAAAGATCATTACAAATAGCATTGCAAAGTCTCCGCTATATTGATGTCTATACAGTTTAACGTACTAAACTCGCGTATGCACGAACATCTATGATGTTTGTTGATTGGAGGGGTATTACGCTAAATACCATCAAGATAGGTGTGAAAAAATAATTTTAAAAGATTTTAGGAATATATTACTAATTTTCCCTCATGAATATGAACCGGCATTTTTAAGCCAATAACATAAAGTACTAGTTAACACGTCTGTGCAAATTGCACGTAATTAAAGAAAATCAAACAATTATTTTACTCAAATAATTAAAAAGACATTCATAAAGCGACTACTTCCTCCCATTAAATTATTACGTTAACCTATGGTAATCAGGTGTCCGGAAAGATGGAAACCCTCTGAAAATCTCTTCCGTTCCCGGTCTCCACAGAGGGAACCTTTCTCTTCCACTTTTTGTGGGTACGTGGCCGCTTCAAACCAAGCGACTTGCAGGAAAGAAAGTGCATGAACCGAGATATCTTGAGCATTAGTTTTCCTTAGATTTCAAAGTAACTAAACTACTCTAATCTCTGGAGAGAGCATCAGCGTAGTTTCTAAGAATGTAAAGTGCTCATGTCACGAGCCTCTTTTACCTGGATCACAACCAAAAATGGACCCAAATTCCTCCTAGGAATAGTGAACATACAAGCTAGAGGAATGCAATGGTGTCACACTATTTTGTCACATTTTTTTCATCATCTGATTTGAAAAATTAAACAACAGAAATAGATGAACTTTTAAGTTCATTATCCCCAATTGGGAGTATCAAACTTAAGTTTCTCAACTTTGAGATAGAGAGTGACAGAAAGAAGAGTAAAAAAAAAATGTGATACTGTAACATTGGACTATCAGATAATTATG
Source organism: Amorphophallus konjac (assembly GCA_022559845.1). Classification (NCBI taxonomy): domain Eukaryota; kingdom Viridiplantae; phylum Streptophyta; class Magnoliopsida; order Alismatales; family Araceae; genus Amorphophallus; species Amorphophallus konjac. Next base: position 16,574,688 of record CM040118.1, on the reverse strand, counting down.
GCAGAATGAGTGGTTTAAGTGTAACAACTCCTTTTCGTAAGCCCAATTGAGAGTCCAATTCGAAGCCCAACAAGGAGGCCTGTTAAGAGTCGGCGCATTGAGAGGGAAAAACCTGAGCTTTTAAGAACAGTCCCCTTATAACCAGCCTAACTTTTAATAGGATGTTGCAATTGAGGTGGAAATAAATATCCTATTTCAAATATCATTAAGCTACCTACAAGTTTCGTGTTGACATTTTCTTTATCTAACTCATTAAGTAGGTCAGAATTCAGAATTCATACTGACCGGTATGAAAACAGAACAAGTTTCAAAAATTACATTCTCATGCCATTGCGACTTCAACTTAATTTGCATGGCTTAATTAAGTGTTATGGAGGGTGAATGACTTTTGTTCGTACATTTGACAACCCATTAGAGTGGGTGAGGGTCTATAAAAGGGAGGCATTTCCCAATTTCGGTCTTTTTTATTTTATTTTTTTTGGGACATCGAACGAAGGTGTGCCTTGTACGATAAATTAGAGGGGCGTGAGTCTCACATTGTAATTTTTTAAAAAATATTTTATTTGATACACAGCTTAAATATGTAATCAGTGGTAATGTGCACTAAGCATAATTCAAAGCTATTAATAGCCCATCTTGGGCTGTCAACAGATGGTCTGAAATTGTTGATAGGTTTGGGCTCTGGTTGGTGTTGAAGATCGGATTAGTTTTCGATGTTTCATCTAAAGTTACAATAAGTACTTGTCATGCACATCTACATTCGTCCATGTATAAGAATTAAGTAAGATGAATTTCGAATCATATGTATGATATTTATTTTAATTTTTTTGACCATTTTTTTGAAATTAAAAAAATTGACATCTATACTCACATCCTTTGATTCTTTAAGTCAAACTCAATTCTAAACACAAATTAATGCACATAAGTGATTAGGATTTTATTCTCTATTGTTTTTTCGTATTTTTGACTTTGACTAACCTTTGGCGTCAATAAGAAAATAAGACAAATGTGAATGTGGTCGTTGTCGTACTAAGAGAAATTTGGGCTACCCCGTTGTGCATATCCAGAAAAGTCAATTTGTTTCCGTTGGCAACAAATTCCCGAAGCCAAACTTTGTCTAATAATTATGATGAGATATTTACCTCCGATCTTAGTGCAATTGATCAAAACTTTAGTACCTTCACCTAAGTGCTTTGGTATTAGTTTATTGTTTGCCAATTTGTCTTGGAGACACATCCAACATATGAAAGCGGGATTTGAAACTAAGATATATCCATATGTTAAGTTTGAATATGTGAATTTGATTACGAAGTATGAGTGATGAAATTTGCCCAATACCATTGTTTTTTGTAACTTTGGAATATCCTGAGACTTCGTTTGACATTTAAATAGAAGGCGGGTTATGACCTTGAAATCTCCACCCCCTAAAAGTCTCACCAAATGTAACTTTGTCACATCGGATTATTTAAAAGTCATAATCTAATTTTTTAGAGAGAGATAGGGTGAGAAGTCTCCACTTTTCATAATCTCTCAAAATCTCATTTTCATTGGATTATTCTCACTCTAAAGGATTATGGAAGGATTATGGAAAAAGTCATAATCCCATTGAGTTCTCAAACGATGCTTAAGAACCGTGTACGTGGAAGAGTCAACTAAACATGTGGAATTCAAATCATCTAACTTATAAAATTATTGTGATGCTATGCTCGTTGTACTGCATAACACATAGAAGAGACAAGAAAGAGAGGCGTAGAGAAAGAGGAGGTTGGAATAGGTTGTTCGTTCTATTTCCAGTCGGACCCCACAGCCCTTCATTTACATTTACGGTTAACCACCTTAATTACATTATTTGACCCTTTTACCCTCTAATTAGAGAGAAAAGACAAAAAAAGGGACAGACCAATAACACATGACTAGGTCTAAACATACCCAATAACTCACTGACTGTCAAGTAATAACTTATTCCGTGCACTCCCCCTCAAGTTGAACACACATACCCATAACGCACAGCTTGTCAAGAATAGAATGAAACACTTCTCTTGTCAAATCTTTCGTAAGAATATCAGCTAACTGATCTCCATAATGAACAAAAGGTAGGCAGATTTGACCTCCATCAAACTTTTCCCCCAAAAAAATCCTAATCTATTTCAATGTGCTTGGTTCTATCATGTTGGACTGGGTTCGTAGCGATGTTGATAGCTACCGTGTTATCACAGCATAACTTCATAGGCAGTTCAACATTGATTCCTAGATCTTGGAACAAAATTTTCAACCATACTAATTCTGGACTGGGTCAAAGCAGCAGTTGTCGTGGCAGGGCCTCTGTGGTCTTCTACTGCTATTCTTGCTGGTGGTCTTCGACCGACGATGGATGGAAGGGACAACATCAAGGGGTGGTAGAGATCGAAGTCGGAGAGCATGACGTGGCCGTCCACGCGTTGGAGCACGCTCTCGAGCTTGAGGTCCCGGTAGATGAACCCGGTGGCATGGAGGTACTTGAGGGCGAAGAACACCTCCGCCGCGACGAACCGCGCCGCCTCTAGCGGGATCCTCCCATTGGGCTGGCGGTGGAGGAGCGTGTGGAGGTCGTCGCCGGGGTAGTAGTCCAGGAGGAAGCAACTGTAGCACAGTGGGGCATGCATCCAACTGGGCGTAGACTGTCGGGAGGATGGGGTGATCGAGGGCGGAAAGGACCCGGGCCTCTGTGCGGATGTGGGCAAGGCGCTCACCAGCCTTCTTGGCCCGGGCAATCGCGTCAACGTCAGCGACCTTGAGGGTGACGTCCGGGGAGGAAGGGTGGTCGACAAGGCAGCAGTGGAAGATGTAGGCGAGGTGGCCGGAGCCGACCTGGCGGAGGAGCTTGAGGTGGTGGTGTTGAGTGGTGATAAGCAGATCTAAAAGGGAGGGGTGAATAGATCAGCCCATTTTTGCCATTCTTTACTAAAATAAAAATTAATTCTAACACAACTGATAATGAGATAGAAATTAGTTAATAGCTAAGAAGCTAAGAACACACATGATATCTGGAAACGGTCCTGTCAAACTTCTACCGCTGGAACAAGAGAGAAAGTAAACCACAAGACGAGATCTTTAAGGTGGTTCGGTCTCAATCTAGAGACCTACGTCCACCCCTCACAGAACACAGTGAGGCTTCAATGGTGCCAACGCACAACCGCTGATACACAGCTTCTACCAGAGAGAAACACTCTCACAACTCCGATGCCACACAGCTTGAGGGATTACAACCTAAAACACACAAACCGGTCACCACACTGTCTGTCTTCCTACTCACAGGTAGGGAGCAAATATAAGGAGTATGTTTTGAAGAAAAATAAACTAAAGATGAAACAGCTAGATAGAGTATCGTAATGAAGCAATATGAGAAAGAGATCTCCTGTTTGGAAAGAGCTTGAGGACTTCTTAGCTTTCTTCTTCTTCTTCTTGGTTTTTCACCACAACCCTTGCGAGAGAAGGATGATCTAGCTTTCAACTTTCAAGGGTTCTAGACGGAGCTTCATGAAACCTTCCTGCTTGCGAAGATACCTCTCGTCGTGAGGAAGAGGATCGTCTTCATTTTGTTGCACTCACGCCAGCAGCATCAGGAGGAAGAAGATGACTTCGTCAGCAAGCTTCTTGCTTTTCTTTTCTTTGCTTGCTTGCCTTGCTGTCGAACTGGAGCTCATGCTCCTGATATATTGGTTGTCTTTAGCGACACCAACGTTGTCCACTTTTCAAGCAAAACCCATAATGTCACATCCACATAATTTGATTTGCTTCTATTTGCCAAGTTGACTCTTTTTCTGTCAAGTCTGCAGATATGTGGGTAGGTAGGAGACCATAGGAGCAAAGGTACCGTCCTTTCAAGAGATTTCTATGCCATACCATCATCCTTCGACAGAGTACCCTCTTTGACGGCTTTTTCTAGACTGGACGGATCCTCCAGGACAAGTTCCAGATCCTGAAAATGGCTTCTATCGGTTTCAGACCCGTTCTGGTCGAACACGAGTGTGTCGACACTTTACTCACAGTGTGTCGGGACATCCAGTGAATGTCTTGAAGACCCATGGCAGATGTGTCGAGACATCCAGTGCTGTGCCGGGACATATGTGCTTGGCTCCGCGATGACACCATGACTGTGTCGAGACAACACCGAACGGTGTCGAGACATGTGAGCCATGTGCAGAGTTCTCGCATGAAGGTGTCGACACAGGAGCGCCATGTGCAGAGATTATCACACGAATGTGTCGACACCAGAGGCCAAACAGAACGGCTTCAGCTTGATTTCTTCTGGAGGTGTCGAGACATGGGTCAGATGTGTCGACACATTCTTTTATACCGGAGCTCAAACGTTGGAGAGTCAACACATTTTCTTCTAGATGTGTCAGGACATCATTAGGCCGTGTCGAGACATCACGTAGAAAGATTCTCCTGCACTTGTTTAGTCAATTCATCAAACCAAATTATGTTAGATATTCCTCAAATTTCTACTAATGATTTATGATCTGTTATCATCAAAATCAGGGGACACAACATTCTCCCACTTTTTGATGATGACAACCATGAATCATTATATCCAAGCATTCATGTAGCACTATAATCATATTGGTTTGAGGAGCCATCAACCAAGTGAGATCCATCCATTCAACACAACAACTGAACGTTAGCATTTTTCAGCATATAACATTTTTCAACAACAACAACAAAAAGATTTGTTTCATTGATCAACCATAATTTTGTATAGATCAAGCAAAGATGAAAAGGCTAAAGTTTATATGAAAAAGCTAACTACATGCTAGATGCTAGATGATGCATGTCTTCTCGGAAGGTCTTCTCAGAAGGTCTTCAATACTTCTCCCCCTTTGTCATCAGCAAGGAGGGGGTGAAGGAGGCGGCTGCGGTGGTGGAGGTATGGAGCTAGAACTGGCAAAGTGAAGGATATATGTCTCTTGGAAGTCGTGTTGCATGTGAGAGATTGTTGTTGCTAGAGAGTCAACCCTCTGAGTTAGCTGCTCATCCATTTGTCTGACAAACGGGTGCAAAGACTTGATATTTTCCTTGATGTCCTTGAGCCAGCCATGAATCATTTCACAGATGTATTCTGTTTCAGCCCTCTGCTGGGAGCCTTGTGGTGGAAAACGAGAAGAGGTGGCTTCTGTTTGAGGAGGAGGACACCATTCATCACATGCGTCCTGCAGGGCTGGTTGGAGTTGAGCTTTATGCAGACGAATGAGTTCCAAGATTTCAGTACCGACCATATCCAATTTTATGTACACTACATCCATTTTGGCCTCAGCTTTGGTGGTGCTATTGACTGCTCTTGGAACGCCTTTCATTGTGGTCTTTCGAGGCAGCGGCCTTCTTGGATGAAGCCGCGTCTTTCTTCTTGCCACGGGTGACCGGAGGAGCCATGGAGAGAGTAGACGGAGAGGAGGAGAGGAGACGGAGGGCGGCTGGAGCTAGCTGGGGAGATGGTGGCACAGACGAAGGAGGACGGAATGGGGCGTCGACCTCCACAGTTAGGATGTGCAGGGTTGCCGGAGAGCGGGTGTGAGAGTGAAGTAGGGTTGAAATGAGAAAGGTAAGAAGGGGTTTTCACGGTCGAGTTGAATGAGGAAAGTTGAGATTTTTGAGTTTTAAAATAACAACTCTCAGATAAGAAATGGCGTATATACCTCTATGTTAAGTTCAAAACTGTTTAAAGCTTATAAGCTCATTTTTGAGTAATGAAGGTTTGAGAAAAAACCATTTTTGCAACAAATAATATTACTAAAATATTTGAAAAAGTCAAGAGAATGGAACCAAGCCCATTTGGCTTACTTATCACTTTCATTAGGCATGATTGGAAAAGGAAGATAAGCAAGTATTGGAAGTAAACAAAAACCCTTTTATTTTGAAGCAAGGTATAGAGTCAACCCCAGACCATTTTTTTTGAATAAATTAAACAGTCCGATATAACATTCACTTTTTGACTCAAGGAAACACGTTGTTTACACGTCAGAATCCCTGGTTACTAAGTGTAACTTATCTTTCTGAATTCTTTTGAACAGAGTTGACTGTCTTCATCATGATTAGATTGTCCTTCATTTCATTGATGGCGGATCTAATTTCTCTGAAGAGAGGCCATTGCTCTGAAATTATAGCAACCTAGTTTTTAGGAGGCGTATTCTCTACTTGACTTCAAGTAGGTAACATGTTTAAAGATAATATATGCCAATCAATTCATAAACCAAGAAGCCTATTTGCAGTGAACTTTCAGACGCTTAGGCAGTGGTCATTTTTAAGGACTAGAGAAATGCTTTAATCCAATTATGAGTGCAAGTTTGGTAGAACTCAATACAATGATTAACAAAAATGAGGATTATAAGCAAGAAACCATTTCTTTAACCATGAGTAAAACATATGAACTCACCCATGGTTGTATAAATGAAAGAAAACATTCTCAACTCCCCCTCACTTAATGCTTGATGAAAAGTGAAGGTTCAGAGGTAAAGAATTTGAAATGGAAATGGAGGAGGCAGTGGGAAGAAGGAATCAGCAAAACTCTCCATTGGACCTTCAAACTCAAGAGCGGCTTAGTGACAAGGTTGACACATTATGTGAGGGTGTCGACCAGCCTAGAGGAGGCGTAGCCTTTGCAAGGAATTTGTAGCATTAACACTAGATATACACAGACTCATGTAGAGTATTAAGTGAAACAAGCATAGACCTTAACAGCTATGCACCGACCTTGTTGGCTAGCACCCCATTAAGCACAGACCTTGCTGACGAACATGCACCGACCTTGAAGCTCATGCACACACGATCTGCACCAACCTTGTCATGCCATAGTCACAACATGCACCGACCATACTCATGATGTGCACTGTTCTTTATTAATCCATTGTCCTCCTAGTGTCGACACATGACTGGGAAAGTGTCGACCTGTTCAGTAGATTCTGTCCTGCATGTCTCGACACATGACTGTCCACTTGAACTATGCTCAGCCAGTTTCTGTGAGATTCTTTATTTCTGAAAATACACCTGCCAGCTTCTACTGCTTATACCTCTAACTTTCTTCTTTCAGTCAATCATTCAAGAATGGTTTTACCTCTTTGCTCTCACTGAGAAGTGCTTTATGGGATGCTAAAGCTTTAAACATGCTTATGCACTAGAAATCACTTATGCAGTTATCAACTTGCATTTCTGACTCATGGTACTTGGCGGAGGCCTGTCCTCACGCATGAAGAGAGTTTCCTGACAGGCGTGACCTATCTTTCCACTTCTCGACATTTGATATACCATTTAGTCAAGAGATGATATTCAACGAAAAACAACCAGAAATACACACAAGCTCCCCCTGAGTGTGACCAACATCTAAATCATGGTTTATGGAGCCAATAGACTAGTTCCAGATCAAAGCAGACATGCTTGTTTCAATCATAGCAAAGACAAATAACTTGAGCACTGAAAAAGGAATGGATAGCTCAAACCTGATTGGATTGAGGTCTGCATAGACCGAGCTCTTTTCTTAATGTTGAAAACCTGCCATTGCTTAAGGGTTTTGTGAAGATATCTACAATCTGATTTTCTAAGTCTACAAAATGGAGCTCAAAGTGATTTTTCAAGACTTCATCCCTTATAAAATGATGCCTAATTTCAATGTGTTTGGTCCTAGAGTGCATGACAAGATTCTTTGCAAGATTTATAGCACTTGTGTTATCACACAGAATGGGAACACTGCCAAGATCTATTTGATAGTCTTGGAGTTGGTGTTTGATCCACAGTACTTGGGTGCCACAACTCCCTACAGCAATATATTCTGCCTCTACAGTTGAGAGAGCAATCGAGTGATGTTTCTTGGAGGCCCAAGAAATCAAACACTCACTAAGAAATTGGCAATAGCCACTAGTGCTCTTGCGGTCCAGTTTGCATCCAGCATAATCTGCATCTGAATAAGAAATAAGTGAAAGTTCACAGGATGCAGGATACCATAATCCCAATTCTTGAGTGCCAGCAAGGTATCTAAAAATACGCTTGACAACAGTCAAGTGGGACTCTCTAAGACTAGACTGAAATCTAGCACAAAAGTAAACACTAAACTGAATGTCTGGTCTAGATGCAGTTAGATAGAGTAATGACTCGATCATACCTCTGTACCTCTTTGTATCTACAAGAGTACCTTGTTCATCTGCATCCAGTGAAGTGGCAGTCCCCATTGGAGTTCATAATGGTTTGCAGTTTATCAGATCAAACTTTTTCAGCAACTCCTTCACATATTTGGCTTGATTGATAAAACAGCCTTCATTGCTTTGATTAATCTACAAGCCAAGAAAGAATTGAAGCTCACCCATTAGACTCATTTCAAATTCATTGGTCATGAGTTTTGCAAACTCCTCACACATTTGAGGTTTAGTGGACCCAAACACTATGTCATCCACATAAATTTGAATTATCAAGATATCATTACCTTGTTTCTTGGTGAATAGTGTCTGGTCTACATTATCTCTTGAATATCTGTTGACACCTGGAAAATGAACAAGGGTGGAAGCACAATTGAAAAGAGGGTCTGACCAACAGTGGAAGATCAATGATGAAGCTCGTCAACCATTCACCCGGCTAAAGCCTTTGTCGGCCAAAGCTGATGCCCGGTGCCGATGTCATTCAGACGGCAGCACTGATAAAGCAGCAGTCATTCAACTGATAAGACCTCCAAGCACACTCTGATGAGAAGCCGGAGCCGACAAATGAAGATTGCGAAGGCTTTTGCAAAAGTCAGGACAAATAAAGAATCCTCTCCACAGATTACACACCCGGCCGAAGTCTGTCAGACGGAAGCTGATGTCCGGTCTTGTCACCGTTCGGATGACAATGCCGATGAAACATACCCGGTTTTGTCGTCATTCAGACGGCAATACTGATTAAACCCAGTTCGTTCACTGATGGAACCTCAAGATGATCTCAACAAAGCTGTGTCACTACTAAAGGGGCCTCTTTCGGTTCTGATAAAAGTCAATACAAAATGACTAAGGGAAGCCAAGGCAAGTGTGAGGCCTAAAAGCACCAAATGGGCCGGCCGATTGGGCTTCTGAGAATGGCGCCGGGAACCTCAACAAAGGGCCGCTGGACGCGCCGGGAGCTGTGGCAAGCAAGCCGGCCACACCGACTACCCTCCACCGAGAGCACAGAAGGATGAGACCTATATAAACATACCCCCTTTGAAAGAAAAGGGGATCGGAGGATCGGAAGCCAGGCCATCGATCAAAAAGAAAGAAAAGAGAAGAGACCAGAGAGAGAGAGAGCCTCCTCCGCTGAAAAAGAAAGAGAGAAGAGACCCATCCCCAGGGGAAGAAGCTCCAGGTGGGCATCCGGGGGAGGGAGAGGAGTCAATGCTCCGCCCTCCCCCATGTTTGTTTTCTCTTTTCTTCTGCTTCATGTAATAGTTTCAAGTCTTATCTTGATTCATGCAATGTAGCCGAGATATCTCGGCATCTGTCTGTTCCCCTTTCCCTCACTCTCTCCCTGTAATCAGTTTGGGTATGGAAATGGTGTTTCACATGGGTTTTCTGACCATGTGTCTTCCGTGATGGGCATCGCCAAATGAATGGATATATATGTACGATGTGTTATAGTTTGAGCCTGATTTTTGCTTCTTCTGAAGCCCTATTGCCCTTCCCTGTGTTATCTGTAAACCAGTAGCATGGTGATCCGATTTGTCTGTTTCTTTTCTCTGCTTCGTAGCACCATTAGTGCTCACCCCAGAGCCCGGAACAGACTATTCCTTGGCTGCTGGGATGAAGCTGTGCTATGCAATGATCGAAGCTTGAGAAACCCCGGGGTTCTAAGCGCGCGTGCTTCATCCGTTGATGTCACCGAAGTCCCCTCTGGGGCCAGAGACAGCCATCTCTTGGCTCCCAGGGTGACGAATGACCATATTAAGTTTGCCCCCAAGCTCTGCGTGATAATGGCGATGAACAGGGGCATTCAGACTTCGGCCTCCCAGATGCCTCTCGAATCCTAAAACTCCCTTGAATTTTAGGCCTAATCCAATTCAGAGTGGATGCCTTGAGCAGTTTAGAGTCCATAGAGTCCGTCAGTTCCTGCCAAAACCAACATGAAACCCAAAACAGAGTACCGTAAGTTCTGTTTCTTCTCCCGGCGCCCTCACAGCTCTCGGCCCCGCCAACAGTGAAACTGATGAACAGCCCTCGGCGCAAGCCTTCTTGCGCCGAGATCCCATCTCCCGGGCGCGCCGGGAGCCACTCATTCCACTTCTCACCATCGCGCCGGGGCCGACTTGTCTTCATTCCAGGAAGACCCCGTGCCGAGAGCCCCTTGGCCATCTTATTAGCGCACCGGAAAGCCCGTGCCGGGAACTCTCTGGCATCCTTGCCATTGACGCCGAGAAGCCTGCCTCTTGGCCAATCTGTAAACCTCAAGTCGTAAAACCCTTGCTACCATTGATAAACCCTATAAATATCCTTGTGAGCTGCTCAACACAATCCCACCTTCTGTCAAGGGATGTCTTGGGTCGTCACACGCACCTCGGGGATGACAACTAGTGGGAGCAACTCCCCTTTTTCTACGCGGTTTCTCGAACCCGATCGGCTCTTATAAACCCTCAGACCTAGGAAGCTCTGCCACTGCATAAGCTTCTACGGTCTCAAAAGGGATATCAAGATATTGCTCCAAGCATACACAGGCGCTAGGGGTTCCATACCCCTTTATTTCTTTGGCTTTCACCCCGACATTCAGTGGGTGATCGTCTATCATTCCCTGGCAAATGTTAAATCCAGAGGAGATGCTGTCAAAATTCTCCTAGGATGCCAGAGATGACATGAAACCCATCCCCGGGACCTTATCTATCAGTGGTGACAGAGGCTTCTTATACCCTATTGTTCCCCTCTCAATCTTTTTATGTTCCCGGCCTTCCTTGGGAATCTATACCAAAGCAGGTTGAAGTCCAGTGAATTGAGCCATTTTGACTCCTCAGGGTCCGTTTGTTTCAACCTGATCATCATGAAACCCAAAACAGAGTACCGTAGGCTCTGTTCTGGTCCCGGTGCCCTCACAGCTCTCGGCTCAGCCTACAGTAAACCGGGTGGATAGCTCCCGGCGCCACTTCTTCAGGCGCCGAGAACCCCCAGGAACAGCTCCTCCCCCTTTCATCCCCGCGCGCCGGGAGCCCCTACGCCTTGGCCTTCTTCCCTGCGCGCCGGGAGTCCTCTATGCATCCTCCGCGCCGGGAAGCCTTCTGCCCTTCGCGCCGGGAACCTGGCATTTTGGTCGCGCCGGGAGGCCCCCTCCCCTTTGGCTGAGCGCGCCGAGAACCCCCCTTCTAGCACTTCTTCCTCGCGCCGGGAAGCCTGCGCCGAAGAGCTCCCCTTTGGCTTCTCTTGGTCGCGCCGAGAACCCAAGCCCTCTCGTCTTGGCGCCGGGAACCCCCGACCTTCTTGTTTTTGGCGCCGGAAGCCCTGGCCCTCCCATTTTTGGGGTCGTGCCGAGAGCCCGTGCCCATTCAGAGTGTGCTGAGAGCCCGATCTACCACCCAATGAATTCCAATACCCAAAACGAACCCACAAAGGAATATCTGTGGATCACCCGACATGTCCCGGGGATAAAACTGAAGGGGAGTCATAACCCCTACGTTCCACCTAACTGCAATGGATTTACGAATAACCCTTTTGCTCGGGGATTCTGCCACTGCATGAATTCCGCTAGCGTTCCAAAGGGAAAATCATACATTGCCCTATAGCCCATATGTATACGGGTTGGGAGGTTCAGCCTCTTTATCTCTCAGCTTTCATCCTGGCATCCCGTGGGTGATAGTCTATTTCCCCCTGGGCGTAACCCAGATTAAGAGGAAAGGCTGTCGAAATACCGATCGAAGCTTTAAACCTATATCATGGTCACGGCTCAATCTGCCTGTGATCGAAATCCTCCTTCTTCCCTTTCACTCGGTTTTCGGACCGCTGACTTAACGATATCATCTGTTTCTACGGTTGGTGTCATTATCTTACCCGCCTCCCTGGCCCTGGTAGGAAGTTTAAAATTAAGCATGTGAATATCTGTTTGCCTCTCGAGGCCTCCTACTTTTAGCGTTTAATCAAGGGTTGTCCTTCCTTGGAAGGACGTAATTAACGTCATAACATTCATGGTATGACGGACTTCAGGTCCCGACACGATCACTCACAATCGACTGACCATGTCAGATCGAGCGCACAATAAAATTGTCACTTCGGTGACTGGCACGCCAAATAATAAATAAAATGAATAAGCCGATAAGCTTTAAAAAAGCGCGTCCACAAGTCTGGCACGCCCGGTGGGACATTGTCTCCCTTCATCTTTACGCTAAAGTAGGAGGCCCGGCGGGCCCCCCTGAAACTTCTGATTCTGTGTACTTTCCTTATTTTCAGGAATCTACAATGACAGCTGGAATCATGTCCGTTTGCTTCGACCAGCAGCCGATTGACATGCATGTGCGCGAAGGCTACCTGGCGATACCCCTCGCGTTCGGATCACTGCCGCCTGCCGTTGGGCTGCCCAACTGCTTGGGCGTCGTCTTCACTGACCTTCTACAGGTCAACGACAACGAGCAAGGCACTGCTGCAAGTGCCCCGGTGAAGATCACCGACCAGAAGAACATCCTACCGGAGAACACGGCCCCCACGGCCGTCGCCTGCTACGTCCATCATGTCCAGAAAAGGGACATGGTCCCCGCTGCTGCTCAAAAGGGGAGGAGGACCAACCGGAGGAGCCGGTATGTCACTGCTGACCGTTGTCTTTCCAACTCCGGAAAGACCATGATGATCGGAGGGATCCGGACGAACCTCAACGGCCGCCCGAGGGAGGTCAACCCGGACGTGATCGTCCCGCAAGTGCCCACTACGAACAGATTCCAAACTCTGGCCACCAGGCATGCCAACTGGGAGGCCGATGAGAGGAAGCCGCTGGCGCCCAAGCCAGCAAAATACAAACAGGTCTGGCGACCGAAGAAGATGCAGAGCTGGGCTCCAGCTCAAGATGAGGAGAAGGCTACCAATGATGCTGTTGCCCGCTTCAGGGCGGGAAGCCAAAGAAGAGAGGGAAAAGAAACAGGAAATGCTATTGCTGCTCACCCCAGAGCCTGGGGTAGGAAAGATGAAAGAAATGATAGAGAAAGAAAACTGACTGTTGCTCGCCCCATGATGAGAGGTAGGAGACTTGGGAAGAAAGAAGACCTTGCTGTCACCCACCCCAGGGCCGGGGGCAGAAGATGGCAGAGAAAGAACCATGATGTTGCTGCCAACTGCTGCCGGAATGACGATGCGGGAATCTGTGAACCAGCCATGGTTGCCGTCCCAAGAAGATCGAGGGCCTGTGCCAGACAGGCCGACATCTTCAGATATTCCAAGGCCGAGCATTTGAATGCTCAGATAACAAGACTGGCCTATCAGCAAAGAAGCCAGGAAAAACTGATGTTCCAACCTGAGCCGCAAAGGCACAACTCTGAAGAGACAAAGCAAGTAGTCCAAGACTACTTCCACTACCTAGGGAGCTCTGCCCTAGGTCAACAAAGACTATCCCGTGCCTTGGGCACCAGGGATGATGAAGAAGAAGAAACCTTCCAAGAAATGATGATCGGAGCCTCCTCCTCCGATTCAAATGACTATGGAGAAGGCCTCAGGGCCAGATATAATGAAGAAGACCTGCACGGGGAAGAAGACAAAGAAAGAATATCGGTCTTTGACCGGCTCAGATATCCTAGCCAAATAAAAAGAAAGGTCTACAGGCGAAAAGGAAAGATGCAAATCTTCGCCTGCAACATGGCTGGACTGGCCAGGGGGCAAGATATACTACCAACTCAGCCAGATGAATTGCTCAGGCTGGCAACTAGACCTGGTCCTGTCACAAGAAGAGGCCAGGCCGCAAAGGATAAAATGAAAATTGATGATGAAGCCCGCAGGATTACCACTATGACAGTTAATGTGGTAACAACAGAAGATGGAGATAACCCCTTCATTGATGATGCTGAAGGGACTTCTGAAGATATACAAATCCCATCAACCATGGATCCCATGATCCAGATGATGTTCAGGAGATATCAGCAGGAGATCAGCGCTCTCCAAAGACAGCTCAATGAGAGACAGGAAGCTACATCAGTCTCGAAGCAAGCTGAACCTACGGGGCAGACATCCAGCTCCAGCAGAAACAACTATCCTGGCTAATCCTCTCCTAGCTGATAAGGGCAAGACACCGAGTCAACCTGTTCCACAGCAAACAGCAGCTCAGCCCTCTGTGTCTCAGACACAGCCTACCGCGCCCATCTTGCGCGCCACTGTGATGACAACTCCTCACAGCCAGCAACAAGCTCACTTCTTCCCAGAAGAGATAGATCCAGCTGTGGCCCACAAGCAGATGATTGAAAGAATTGTGGAAATGAAGCTGTCAGAAAAGACCGGTGGTGATGCGGGTACTTATGATGTGTACAGGGTACCCTATCCTCCCCAATATGCTGCTAAGAAACTACCCCCAGGCGTCAGTAAGCCGCCGAAGTTTGAGAAATTTAATGGCCAAGGCTCCCCTAGGGAGCATATAGCCTACTACACTACAATCATGGGCGACCTAGCAGTCGATGAAGCTTATCTGCTCAAGTTCTTTGGCTCATCTCTCACTGGGTTGGCCTTTGAATGGTACTCAAGCTTGCCAGCGGGGTCAGTGGTTGATTGGCCTGATATGCAAAGAAAATTCCGCGACAGATTTCATGTCACGGAAAGAGAAATCACGATAGCAGAGCTGTATGCAACTAGGCAGAAACAAGATGAGACCGCACTGGACTACATCAAAAGATGGAGGAACTTAGCCATGAGATGCCGAAGGCCTCCTCATCAAGAAGATGCGGTGCAGATATGCAAGCAGAGCCTCAGGAGGGAGGTGCTAGAAAAAATGATCGGTGCAGATGTCAGAACATTTGACCGACTGAATAATATAGTGGCAGAGGTCGAGACGTTCTTGTCCAAGCGTCCGACCGCCAATGTTCCCACCATGCCAAAGGGAAAATCCAATGAGCGACGGCCATCGCACTCTGAGGCCAACACCGTCGATTTCCGAACCTTCGAGCAACAGAAGGGGAAGAAAGGGGCAGATGAAGCTCCCCCGCTGGCAGATACAGCAGAAAGAAAAGATAAGGTCTCTCTGAGAGACAAGATGAGAAAAGCATATTCCTTCCCAAAGGATAAGACGGCCGCACTGTTCAACTGGGCATACAAGTTCAATAAGGTAACATTGCCTGAACCCAAAAGACCAGCAGATGCAGCAAAGAAGGATGATCCGCTGTTCTGTCCATTTCACCGTGCGCTGGGGCACGCAATTGAAGATTGTTATGTCTTCAAAGATATCATGGAAGGAATGGTCAAGAAAGGTGAGCTGCAGCTGGGAGATTACCAGGTAAAGCCGCCCCATCCACATGAGCCTCCACCCTGGAGAGTGGCTGCCAATGTGATCTCACTCTACCAACAGCTGCCCAAGGAAGCCGTTGAAGAATGCACCAAGCATACCTATGAAGCTTGCTTCCTCACCCCACAGAAGGATCAGGAAGGATGGCAGATGATACCCATAAAAAGTAGAAAGAAGACTCCTGCAGCCAGTACCAGCGGAGCAGTTGTCCGAGGTGTTACACCAAGGCCTGAGCCGCCTCCGATAAAGTCAATATGGCATACAACTGAGACTGGACCAGTCATCCGGATCCCTATTCACAACCGGAGGAGACAAACTCCCCTCCCTACACATAAAGAAGTAAGCCCTGCAGCCAGGCGTCTGCAGCAATATATTAATGAGCTTGATGAGTATGAGCAGAAGAAGCCCAAGCATCTGCTGATGAAAGACTGTATACTCTGGGAACAGCTCGAAGAATTGAAAATTAAAGAGCAGCCAGAGGCAGAACAAGAAAAAGCTGAAAATGAGCCCTTCTGGGGGCAGGAGCCAGCAAAGTCAAATTCCCAAAAGAAGAAGAAACGGCCCAAATCCAAGAGAGGAAAGAAGGTCACGACAGTACAATGTAACACTCTGTCAGTACTCTTTTCCTTGCCCGGGGAGGATGATGAGCCGGAAGCATCCAACGCTCCGCTAGAAGCTAACCATGCCGAAGCCTCTACCTCGGCCCATGCAACACGTTCTGGGAGAAGATGGGGGCGCCCACCACCAGCCAACCATAATATCATGTTCAGAGGGGAGCAACCCTATCAAATCCCGGAACCAGAGATACGAGGTGTCCAGGTTCCTCCCCCTGCCAGTCTGTACCAGGACAAAAAGAAGGCAGATGAAGCCCCTTCGTTCCTGGAGTTCTTGTCCAGCTTAGAAGACGAGCAACCATCTCATACTGCTCCAGATAAGAGCAATAAATGCCAGCAGACAGCGGCTGGAAAGCAGAAACAGCATGAAGAAGATGAAGAAGGTAATCCTCTAGCAAAACCAGGGGCAGTCGCTACAGAAGAGGCCTCCCGGGAGACCGATGAAGAAGATAAAATTGGGACTGGACAGCCAAGGCCACAGGCACCACATGAACCTCCAAGACCCCGATGGGCAGAGGAGATGAGACTGTCTAATGTCCGGGTGGGCAGTCGAGTCATGAAGATGCTGAAGAAGCTCCCTACCAGATTCTCCATCTGGGAAATTCTCTCTCTGAGTGAAGAAGCTCGCCAAGCAATTGTGGATGCCCTGCAGTCCCCGGCACAATGTGAAGCACTCTTGACAGAGGTGAATGCTGGGCCATCAGTAACATTCACAGAGGATGATATGCTAATCCCAAATTCCGGCCATAATAGACCGCTATATATGAGGGGTTCCCTGAACTGTCAGCCGATAAGCAGAATACTAATAGATCCAGGGGCTGCTGTGAATATTCTCCCATACCGCATCTATCAGAAATATTACTTTGATCTGCAGCTCACCAAGGTCAGAGATATGAAAA
This sequence comes from Amorphophallus konjac, assembly GCA_022559845.1. Lineage (NCBI taxonomy): Eukaryota > Viridiplantae > Streptophyta > Magnoliopsida > Alismatales > Araceae > Amorphophallus > Amorphophallus konjac. The sequence continues at coordinate 16,557,764 of CM040118.1, read as the reverse complement.
TTGCAGGATTCAACCAGAAATGTGAAACACCTCTCGGGGTGGCTGATTTCAATCTCACACTGGGCGACCTCACTACAGTGGTACGATTCTATGTAATCGACTCCAACACCACATATAAGGCCCTGCTGGGAAGACCGTGGCTGCACGAATATCAGATAGTGCCATCCACGCTACACCAATGCATAAAATATTGCCATGAAGGAAAAGAGGAAAGGGTGTTTGCAGACCTACATCCCTTCGAAGTGTTCGAATGCCATATGCTCGATGCATCCTACTACACCGAGGTGTCACAAAGGGATAAAGGAAAAGAAACTGTGGTCAGCCAAGAAAAGCCGGTGACGAAAGCAAGAAATTGGTCTCCGCCGCCGCCAAAGGGCTACATTAAAAAGCACGGGGTGTCTCACATCTCTTATGCTGGGGATTTTGCTCGGATCACTCCTCCCGGCATACACCCAGATGATACTGAAGAAAAGATGAAAGAAAAATACACACAGGTGGAAGTTCCTCAGGGTCTAGTCAAACCCATAGCCAGCACAGAATACCAGACAGTGCTGCCCCTAAAGACTATGGAAATCCCTCGCTTCGGCGAACCCCCTATCATATTCTACACCGGGGAGGCAGTCGAAGAAGATGATCAAGATTGCATGGCCCCTGAAGAAGCTGCAAACCTGATGGTACCAATTACGGGCCTGGATTATACTACCCAACGGGTTTCACAAATGTTCTCCAAGATGCAAATGCCATCGATACAGCCTGCTGCTCAGAAGAAAGCATTCAAGGAGTTATGGGATCCGCCTCGAGATAGCAAGGAGCTGAGGAAGATCACACAGCACCCGGGACTGGGTTATACCCTGCAAGAATACTATGAAGCCGAGGTGGATGTCATCTCAGCCTTCTACCCGAATGAAGATTCCCCAGAAGTAGGGTATGATCAATACCCCTTTGAAGATGAAGAGATTATGTATCAATCCATAACAGACAATGAAGCCCAAGACAACCAGCCGGAGGCAAGGATGTCTGATGAGACCAAGAAGGGTTGGTGCTGGGAGAATCCACCTTGCAAAGAGGATCTGTTCCAGGCCGAAGCACAATTTGACACGGGAACCCCGGATGAAGACCAAGTAGCCAGAGAGCTGCAAGAGTGCCTGGAGTTTGGGCGCATTCTAGAAGAGTTCCGAGCTCTACATAATGATAACCTCTCAGGGGAGCCCACATCAGAAGAGTCTCTAAGCACGGAAGACTCCACGTCGAAGTTTTCCGCTGAGCCAGTCACGTCCTCGGGGCAGACTGGACAGAATCCGGCCATATTGGCCTTATACGATGCACCAGCATCTGCTGATGATCGGTGTGATGAAACAGAAAGTCATGAGAATGAAGAAGATTATATCCCGGGAGGCTTTATTGATTTGCAAGAAGCCCCACCCGAAGTTGAGGACGGAGGCCAGGCCACCGTCGATGAGCTGATAGAAGTGAATCTGGGGTCAGCAGATGAGCCAAGGCCTACGTTCCTCAGTGCATTGCTGGAGCCAGCTGTCAAAGAACAGTATATTCAGTTTCTGAAAGAATTCCGAGACTGCTTCGCATGGACATATGATGAGATGCCGGGACTGAGTTCTGATGTGGCACAGCACCGATTGGTGATAAACCCAGAGGCAAGCCCTGTGAAGCAGCCTGCCAGGAGAATGCGCCCCGAACTGATAAATCAAATCAACAAAGAGGTCGACAAGCTGATCGATGTGGGCTTTGTTGAAGAGAACCAATATACTACATGGCTGGCCAATATAGTGCCCGTGAAGAAGAAAAATGGGCAGATCAGAATATGTGTAGATTTCAGGGACCTGAATAAGGCCTGCCCGAAAGATGATTTCCCAGTGCCAATCACTGAAGTAATGATCGATGCAACCACTGGCCATGAAGCCCTGTCATTCATGGATGGGTCATCCGGATACAACCAGATCTGGATTGCTGAAGAAGACAGAGTGCATACTGCATTCCACACCCCGAAGGGGATATTTCACTACAAAAGGATGCCGTTCGGCCTCAAGAATGCCGGCGCTACTTATCAAAGAGCTATGACAAAGATCTTTGATGATTTACTCTTCAAGAAAGTGGAGTGCTACATCGATGACCTGGTGGTGAAAACCAGCAGAAGAGAAGATCATCTGCAAGATCTGAGGATAGTGTTCCAGAGGCTGCGCAGATATGAACTCAAGATGAATCCTATGAAATGTGCCTTCGGCGTGTCCAGTGGAAAATTCCTTGGGTTCGTTGTCCGTCATAGGGGCATTGAGATCGACCCATCCAAGATTAAAGCTATCCAGGAGCTCCCTCCACCAAGGAATCTCCACGAGCTGAGATCTCTACAAGGGCGTTTGGCCTATATCCGACGATTCATATCAAATCTGTCGGGGAGATGCCACCCTTTTCACAAGCTCATGATGAAAGATGTACCGTTCCTCTGGGACGAGGGCTGTCAGGAAGCTTTTGAGAAGCTGAAAGAATATCTTAAGACCCCTCCAGTACTGGGGGCACCTATTAAGGGCAAGCCCCTGATATTATACATTGCAGCCACACACTGTTCCCTGGGGGCAATGCTAGCACAGATAAATGAAGAAGGCAAAGAGCAGGCTCTATACTACCTGAGTCGGAGGCTGATTAGAACTGAAGAAAGCTACACCTATATAGAAAAGACATGCTTGGCACTAGTCTTTGCCGTTAAAAAGCTCCGGCACTATATGCTGTCACACGAAATCAGATTGATATCTGCAGCAGATCCGCTCAAATACATATTGACTCAGCCAGTACTGAAAGGCCGGTTGGGCAAATGGGCAGTAATTCTGATGGAATTCGATATCACATATATACCCCAGAGGGCAATAAAAGGACAGGCCGTGGCCGATTTCTTCGCAGAGCATCCTGTGCCAGAGAATGATATGTTGGGGACTGAGTTACCCGATGATGAAACATTAGAAGCCTGCCAGGCTCAGTCAACTATGTGGCAGCTATTCTTTGATGGAGCATCTAGAACAGAGACGGACTCCGATGGAAAGACCAGAATACGGGCCGGAGCCGGTATTGTGCTAAGATCGCCAGAGGGGGAGGTTGTGCATACTTCCTGTTCTATAAACAAGCCCTGCACTAATAATGAAGCCGAGTATGAAGCTCTGATAATCGGGTTGCACATCAGCCTCAACATGGGCATCCAGATGCTTCAGGTATTCGGGGATTCAATGTTGATAATAAAGCAAATCCAAGGTGAGTTCGAAGTGCGAAAGCCGGAGTTGAACCCCTACCACCAAAAAGCTGTGCGCCTCATGGCGAAATTCTATCATATTGAGCTCAAGCATGTGGGCCGTGCACATAATGCCCAGGCTGATGCATTGGCAAAGCTAGCCAGCTCAATAGCAGTCCCACCGGATGAGACACTGAACATTGTTGTTATAAATCGGCGGCAAGTCCCCAGCATGCTAGAAGGCTGCCCCGAAGAAAATGAAGTCGCCATGATCAGTACAGAACAGGCATCTGATTGGAGACAGCACCTGCTACAATGGTTTTTACACCAACAGCTGCCACAGAAAAGAGAAGAAAAGATGAAACTTCTAAGGATCAAAGATTCTTATGAATTCAGAAATGGAACTCTGTTCCGAATAATGGCAGATGCACGCAAGAAGATTTTGCTCCGCTGCCTGTCCACTGAGGAAGCTTGGCAAGCAATGAAAGAAATACATGCTGGGACGGCGGGTGCTCACCAAGCTGGCCCTAAAATGAAGATAGAAATCAAGAAGCTGGGCTACTATTGGCCCACTATGTTTGAAGATTGCTGCAAGTTTGCGAAGTCATGTCAGAAATGTCAGGAGCATGCTGTTGTGCCTAGAAGGCCACCTGCCGTTCTGCACCCTACAATCCCTAGCTGGCCGTTTGCACAATGGGGAACCGATGTAGTCGGCCCACTACCGACCTCCTCAGCCGGACATAAGTACATACTGGCAATAACAGATTACTTCTCCCGATGGGCGGAAGCTATAGCATTACGAGAAGTGACTGGTGAGCTGGTTGCCAGATTCATCAAACAAAACATTATCTTCCGGTTTGGGATCCCCAGCCGAATAATATCTGATAATGGAAGTCATTTCAGAAATCAAAAGATCTATCGGCTCGCCGAGAAGTATAAGATCGAGTGGAGGACTTCCACTCCTTACAATCCACAGGCAAATGGATTGGCAGAAGCCTTCAACAAAACATTATGCACCTTGTTGGCTAAAGTCGTCAGTTCTAATAAGAAGGACTGGGAAGAAAAGATGTATGAAGCTCTATGGGCATACCGCACTGTCTTCAAGACACCTACAGGGTGCTCGCCATACTCACTGGTATACGGCTCAGAGGCAGTAGTTCCACTGGAGCTGGAAGTCCCGTCACTCAGGGTGGCAGTCCAATATGACCTGGCCCGTGGCGAACAAACCAATGCAGAAAGAAGATTACAAGAATTGGCTGAATTGGAAGGGAAGCGCCTCCAAGCTCAGAAGAATATCCAGATGTACCAGGCCCGCATGGCCACTGCATTCAACAAACTCGTAAAAGGACGAGAATTTAAGAAAGGTGACCTTGTCATGGTCAAGAAAAGAGAAGTCATGGCGTCCAACCCAAAAGGAAAGCTGAATCCTAATTGGGAAGGTCCTTATGTGATATATAGGGTCTACGAAGGAGGGGCCTACATGGTTGTTAACCATCGAGGGGAGATCCAATTCTCACCACTCAACGGTAGACACGTAAAGCTGTATCATGCTGCCCAACCAATATTCCCCGAGTAATCAGGCTAAAAGTCACCCTTTTCCTCGGTCTAGCGGCACTCTGCCCTAACCGAGCTACCCTTCCTCCTTGGTCCAGTGGCACTCCGCCCTAACCAAGCTACCCTTTTCCTTGGTCTAACGGCACTCCGCCCTAACCAAGCTACCCTTTTCCTTGGTCTAACGGCACTCCGCCCTAACCAAGCTACCCTTCCTCCTTGGTCTAGCGGCACTCCACCCTAACCAAGCTACCCTTCCTCCTTGGTCTAGCGGCACTCCGCCCTAACCGAGCTACCCTTTTTCTTGGTCTAGCGGCACTCCGCCCTAACCAGGATACCCTGCTTCCTTGGTCTAGCGGCACTCTGCCCTAACCGAGCTACCCTTCTTCCTTGGTATAGCGGCACTCCGCCCTAACCGAGCTACCCTTCTTCCTCGGTCTAGCGGCACTCTGCCCTAACCGAGCTACCCTTTTTCTTGGTCTAGCGGCACTTTGCCCCAACCAAGCTACCCTTCCTCCTTGGTCTAGCGGCACTCCGCCCTAACCGAGCTACCCTTTTCCTTGGTCTAGCGGCACTCCGCCCTAACCAAGCTACCCTTCTTCCTTGGTCTAGCGGCACTCTGCCCTAACCGAGCTACCCTTTTCCTTGGCCTAGCGGCACTCCGCCCTAACCAAGCTACCCTTCTTCCTTGGTCTAGCGGCACTCCGCCCTAGTCGGGCCATCCCTTATCATGATCTGATGACAGTCCGACTTGTTACCCTCCCAAAAAGAGGGGAAGAGAGAATAAAAGAATGAAAATAAATAAAAAATGGGGTTAAAAATAGAGATACCCTGCCGGTCTTGTTCAGGCTTTCCGAGCAAGGGCAAAAATGGCTAAAACCCAGCTGTGGTGAAAACCCGAAAGGGCACTGCAGGCAAAATCGGGTACCCCGCCACGTGAAAACCCGGAAGGGCGCGTGGGCAAAAGCAAGAGGGGGCTGGCTCCGGTGAAAACCCGAAAGGGCGCTTGGGCCAGTAATATGGTGATCCTAAAGAAACCTCACCTCCCGTCATAAACTTCTCGTCGATCGGCCGGCACCTCGTCCGATCAATGATCAAACCCACCCAGTTCAGACCCTACGTCTGTCCTGATAAAACCCTCATACCTTGCCAAAATCCCACCATGGTGAAACCTGCTTTGATCGATTGGCGCACTGCCCGGTCAATGATGAAACCTATCCGGCTTAGACCTTACGTCTATCCCGATGAAACCTATGAAATCCCTGCATTGGTATAAACCCAATACCGATGATGAAACCTGCTTTGATCGATTGGCACATTGCCCGATCAGCGATAAAACCTATCCAGTTTAGACCCTACGTCTATCCTGATGAAATCCATGATATCCTTGCATTGGTATAAACCCAATACCAATGATGAAACCCATCTTTGGTCGACAGGGCACCCTGCCCGATCGGCGAAGAAACCTATTCGGTCTAGACCTTACATCTGTTCCGACTAGAGCTGCGTGTCTCGCTATGTCCCACCGTGATGAAATCTGCTGCTGATTAATGGGCACACTCGCCCGAGCAGCAATGAAACCTATCCGGCTTAGACCTTACGTCTATCCCGATGAAACCCATGAAACCTTTGCATTGGTATAAACCCAATACCGATGATGAAACCTGCTGTTGATCGATTGGCACCCTGCCCGATCAGCAATAAAACCAGCCCAGGGTAGACCTTACGTCTATTCTGATGAAGATTCATAAGATCCTTGCATTGGTATAAACTCAATACCAATGATGAAACCCACCTTTGATCAATGGGCACCCTGCCCGATCAACGAAGAAACCCGTCCTATCAAATTTGCATATCCCTTTACGTCCCGCCGTGATGAAACCTACCATTGGTCGATCGGCACCCTGCCCGATCAATGATAAAACCAGCCCAATGCAGACCTTACGTCTACCCTGATGAAACCTATAAAATCCTTGCATCGATATATACCCAATACCGATGATAAGAGCATGCACTAATGAAGCAGCACATCACCCGATCCGTGCTGAAGTCCCAATTCAGGAAACATACGTATAAAAAAATGGGGTTAAAAATAGAGATACCCCGCCAGACTTGTTCGGACATCCCGGATAAGGGCAAAAATGGCCAAAAAACCCAGCTGTGGTGAAAACCCGAAAGGGCACCGCAGGCAAAATCGGGTACCCCGCCACGTGAAAACCCGAAAGGGCGCGTGGGCAAAAGCAAGAGGGGGCTGGCTCCGGTGAAAACCCGAAAGGGCACTTGGGTCAGTAATGTGGTAATTTAAAAGTTCCATGCCAACCGGCACGCTACCTTTACCTCCCCTTCACTGATGAAGCCTTCCGTCGGTCATCTGGCTCTATGCCCCACCGATGATAAAGCCTTCCCGGGGTGGACCTTACGTCTACCCTGATGAAACCTACATACCCACTTTCAAACGTCCCACCGTCGATCGATGGGCATCCTGCCCGATCAATGATGAAACCTTGTCCAGTTTAGACCTTTCGTCTATTCTGATGAAACTTATAAATCCCTTTGCATCGATATAAACCCAATATTGATGATGAAGCCAACTATTGATCGACTGGCATTTTGCCCGATCAATGATGAAACCTTGTCCAGTTTAGACCTTTCGTCTATTCTGATGAAACTTATGAAATCTCCTTGCATCGATATAAACCCAATATCGACGATGAAACCAACTATTGATCGACTGGCATTTCGCCCGATCAATGATGAAACCCTACCCAGTTTAGACCTTTCGTCTATACTGATGAAACTTATAAAACCCTTTGCATCGATATAAACCCAATATCGACGATGAAACCAACTATTGATCGACTGGCATTTCGCCCGATCAATGATGAAACCCTACCCAGTTTAGACCTTTCGTCTATACTGATGAAACTTATAAAACCCTTTGCTTCGATATAAACCCAATATCGACGATGGAACCAACTATTGATCGACTGGCATTTCGCCCGATCAATGATAAAACCCTGTCCAGTCCAGACCCTACGTCTGTTCTGATGAAAACTATGCCCCCTTCAAATGTCCCACCTGCCATAACCTCTACCCAGTCTAGACTTTCCGTCCATTCTGATGAAACCCCTTCTTTCACATTCCTGCAAATTGTCTCCCTCATAGCACATATTGCCAAGAGGGACGTTTGCTGATACCAGCACAATCCGGTTTAAGCACCTCTTCGGATGCCCGTCACGCGGTGGAGCGAGTTCCCCATCCTTTCTCTGAAGGGGTGGACGCTCTCCTGCTAGGTACGAGCCATTCACATGAGGGATTGCTAAAACCACTACCCCACTTCCCGAAGTGATGAAACCGCATGGTAGACAAGATGGATACACATGAAGCCAAAAGATCTCTTTCATTACGAAGTGAGTACATAAGGGGCCCCGAGGGGACGCTGTGTCACAAAAAAAGATGAAAAAAAAAAGAAAAGAAAAGAAAGTGAAGATAATTCATGGCCGCCGAAAGATATCTTCAAAGGCCAGAAGACCAACATAGGGGGCGGCTCCTAACTCATGAAGGCGCGCTTCCTCCTCCTGAAGCCTCGTGGACAGGTCCTGGAAAGACATCACCCGACCCTCCAGTAAAGCCACCTCCTCGGTGGACTGTGGCCGAATAGAAGATAATTGCTGCAGCTCGGCCCGAAGTTCAGTGAGTTCCGCCTCCAAAACGGCTACCCGCTTCTGGATAGCCTCCTCCCGCTGAATAATGCTCTGTAGCTCGGCCTGGCGTTCATCAAGTGTCAGCGTTAGCTTTTCCACCTCGGATTTGCATTCCGACCTCTGCAACTTCAACGCCGTCAGCCTGTCAACCATGATCCGTGCTAGGAAGTCTCTCCGATGCACGAATTTCAACAAAAGCAAGACCCGCTGAGCCCATATGTCCAAAGGGCAGCCCATGGCTTGCAGGCCAGCGGTGAGGCGATTGGCAATTTCCTTCAGCTGTAGATATGTCAAGCCAGGCTGAGACTCTACTAGCTGGCGTAACATGTCCAGATGCTGCCAGACGAAGCTGTCAGGAGAAGTAAAGCCAAAGGAAGCAGAGGCGACGACTTCAAAAGTCACCTCTCCGTCAATATCTGCCCATAGTCCAATGCCCGCTTGGGAGGACGAAGAAGGCAAATCTGCCGAAAGAGCTAACCGATATCTCTCTGTACTCCCCTGTTGGGCTGAAGACTCCTCCTCTGCTGCTGCCTCGGGAGCTACACCTTGAACATCCGCGGGAGGAGAATCGATGAATAATGGGGTTATCTCTGCAATGGAGGCTGTACCTTCAGCTGCTCTTTCTGGTGATGGGGACAGAGGTGCCTTAGACTGTGTAGACAGGAATTCGGACTCTGTAGCCACTATGGCAGGAATCGCTAACTCGGGCGCGATTGACATTACTGCGGCCGGTATGAAAGCGGAGCTCCTGGCCGGATCTGTTTCGGCTCTAAGATCTGAAGCCCTGGCAGGGATGACACTTTCTTCTGCAGCCCCCAAGTCTAATGATGCCAAGTCTGTCGAGGACTGTATCCGCACTGGCACAGGGCGAATGATCTCAGGAGCCCCCGTGCAGGTCAAAGGCAGAAAAGGAACAATAGCCAAATCTACAAGGGAAATGTCCATGAAGGATGTGGAGGTGGCCAAGGTAGCAGCAACAATACTCTGAGACCAAAGCAAAGCGACCTTTAGCACTAACTAAAAGAAACAAATGAAGCAGCATACATGAAGAACAACCCACCTTTGAAGCAGGGTCCGCACCCTCAAAATGGGGCGAAAGAGAAGAAAGCTCCGTGGCCGAAACGGCGAGTGGTGGAGTTATGTCAATCTCAGTATCGAGCCCGGCAAACTCCTCCTGAAATTCTTCCTCAGAGGATAACACTGATAGTTCGGCGGGTCGAAGAGACAGAACACCTTTCGCAAGTGCAGGAGGGGCTTCTGACTTGGCAATACCTTCCCCTTCGCTGTCGCTGAAATCTACCTCCTCCTCATGGGAGACGGCCTGGGAGCTGCCCGAAGATATTTCCACACTAGCTATATGCTGGGCCGGTACCTCTAAAGTATGGCGGGATGTAGATCGAGTGATTATGCGTCTGGCCGGAATAGTACTCTGCTTTGGCCGAGTCTTGTGACCCTCCTGTGGTCGAGGCAGCTCTTCCGTCATCATCATGGCCTCGGCTTGCACACCGACTGCCACTGCTACAAGAAAAGAAAACTTCTGAGAAGTATAGCAAAGAAAACAACGGAAGTATGAAACAAATGGAAAAAGCACATTTACCCTCCTCCTCGCCAACCGGGGTGGGAGAAGGCAGTCTTGTGTCCGTCTCCACAGGCGCTTCAACCTGCTCCTGGGCTGTATCAGATAAAAAGAAGCTCAACCTCAAAGAACTCCCTAGGAGATTGGTCAAGACGACAAAGGAGGTTCCAGCTACAAGATATCACCGTCACCTTCGGCAGATGCCTGTGCGGCCTCCCTCTGAGATGCGAATGCGTCAAATGAAGGGATATCCGGAAGAGGGGTTCCAGTTTCCTTCGCAGTCGAAGCCGACTTCCGGGTCCGAGCGACCTTGGCCTTCTTGGCCTTGGCGACTGCAACCTTCACCACAGAAGGCTTCCTCTTCTTGCCCGGAGGCAGGGGAGTGGTCGTAGGTGCTGCTTCAGGAATTTCAAAGTGGGCAGGTTTCTCAGCTTGAGCAATTATCTTCCTGTAAAGCCCCTGCCGTTTTATGTCTGGTCTATCTGTGCGAGACACAAGAGAGACAGTCATAGTCAACATATGCAAAACATGACAATAAGAAGAAAGAAGCCATGATCAAACAAACAAGGAGCACACCTGCTGGGCCGTCGTAAAAAGTGGAAAGCGGCCAATACATATAAGCTACCTCCTTTGATCGGGAGGCGGCCTCCTTCACGAGCCAGCATACATCGCCAATAGTCTGACACTTCTCCGTCAGGGCGGCCAAGTCCTTATGGCCATGGAAATCAAGGCAATGAAATAGGCCGAGGTAATCTATGCACCAGGCGTCAACATAATGGAAAGAAACAAAAAGCTGCTTATTTAGAATGACAGCTACCGGGCTCTCCACTGTCAGCCCGTGGACATTTAACAGTACAAAAAGCCAGGAGGTGTGCTGATAATATGACTGGGTGCGGTCCTCCCTCCGCACAAAGGCCCTGTAAGGATGAAATCTGTCTGCCGGACCCCTCCAAGAAGTAGCCTTCGAGAGTGGTTCCTCCGAGGGAAATGGATACTGCACCTCCAAATGAGTGTCCCCTATGTGGCCCAGCTGTCTCAAGTCTCTGGTGAAAGTGTCTACATCAACTTCAGAAAAGACAGGAGTGGGTAGTTCCGCACCCGCCTCCTTCAAAGACCGGCGGGCAGCGATATAAGCCTCTGCCTCCCTCTGGTGCTGGGAATAAAGCCTCCTCAGATGGACCTCGTCAATGTCAAACACAGGCCCTGACTGCCGCTTCAAAAAGGAGCGCTCGGCCACATCCCAGAAAGCGCCTCTGCCATCTTTATAAAAATTGGTGCGTATGTTCCACCACTTGATATAGTCTGATGAGACCCGAGGGAGACGATTGGAGACGGTCGGGACCCTGAAAGTTGTGTCTTCCCGACGGTGAAAGAAATCCCACCATATCCGACCGTCGCCGGCAATACTAGACCCGTGCTTGGCCCGGCTCTCCAGAGGAAACTGAGCAGCCGATGGAGGGATATGCTGGTCGTAACCAAAATTTCTGCCAAAGCGGAAGGGATAATAGGGCTCCAAAATGAGCAGGCCCCCCTTCCTGAAAACTAATACACTGGGCCGTATGGCCATGGCCCACCTCACCAATTCTGGTTCTAAAAGAGGCCGGGTGGCGGCGACCCCCGAAACAGGATGGACATAAACCTCCACCTCCTCCATTTTGCACTCCCTCTGAGGGTCCACCAAGGGAGCTGAACCTGCTGCCAAGCTCCAAAAGTGAATGCTGCCAGGTGCGTCTACAGGCACTCTTATTAGCCTACCCCTCATCTTGAACAGCTGTTCTGAGAAAGGACCAGGTTCAGCGCTAGCGAACTCAATCATACGAGGGAGCAGTGTGTCTGACTGTAAAGTTCTCGGGGCCAGCTCAGGGAAAATGCTGCAAACCCAGGCATTGAAGAAATGAAAGGGACCCACGGTCCTCGAAGAGCGGGGGGTCCGATGTCTATGCAAGTCCCCCAAGGATTTGTAAATTAAACACAGAGCCACTGGGCACAGAGACAATCGCATCCCCCAAGCCATCTGGCAGGCCGGATATATAGCCTCGGGTCTAATAATCGTCTCGTCCCCTTGAGGGAGAGCGAAAGTGCATAGCCAGAAAGTCAAATAGGCTGCACAATGGGTGATGGGATCAACCCTGCTGGGTTCGGGCCATCCGCGTCTGTCCGGCGCAATGAAGCTGGCAGTGCTGACTTGTAACGGGGGGCCCTGACCTGTTTACCGGAAGTCAGCCCTACGGAAGGAAAGTCTGCGTACCTCAAGGGACCCCCGAAGAAATATTGTATCCACTGCCCCACACGGACTCTCAGTCGGCTGCTCTTTTCCCTGGCTTGATAGCCTTTGGAGGACCCCCTACTGTAGGCCAAACAGATGGACCGGTAAGCTTTCATCAGATACCGGTATGCATAACCGAAAGAATAGCGGCCCTCTCCATTAGAGGCGTCCTTGATGGAATCATCCAGGCAGACCTCCTCATATGGCTCTCCGTCCATGGGTAGGCCAGAAAGCTGCGATAAACTCCAGAGGTCGAGGGATGTCTCGCCTTCCGCTGTATAGAATGTATTGAACTGCGGGCAGAACACTTCAAGCATACCGCAACACAATCCCCGAGAGACGGGATAGCGGAACCTGGAGGCAAATACACTATGGTATACCCCAGCTCTAACCAATAGAGGGGCATACTCCTTCAAAACATATTCTGTAAACTCACTGCTCCAACCCTAAAAAGATGGGCGTCTGTCAACTTGGCATCTCCAAACCAGCCGGCAGCCAGCTGATATTTAAACTGAACGGCCAGGCAGTTAAGAACAAATGGCTCGTCTCTATAACCCCACTTCGCAGGCGCCAAAAAGAGTCCGAATGAAGTCTTCTCTCGGTGGACACGGCCGGTGGTATGATCCCACCTTGCAGGGGTGAATTCTGGGGCCCGGGTTAGCATCTTCTTCTCGGGTTCTAAATCGGAGATGCCCAGCACAGCATTCCAGTCCCTCTGTTCGCTGGGAGATATATGGCTCGGGCTCGATAGACAGAGCCCTTCATGCTGTCTCTATCGGCAAGTATTGCCGCTTCCACGGAACGGGCAATAATAACATCCCGCATTCCGCGTATGGTGAAAGTCCGAACAAACGGCAGCAAATGACGATCCTTCGGCAAGTCCGGGCGGTAGTCAGCAGCTCTCCTGAATTCAGTACCTTCCAGGGAAGAATAAACTTCAGCGGTCGATACGGTGTCAGTTTCAGAATCGGAAGATTCGTCGACACTAGCAATCTGGTCATAGCCAAAGCTCAGGCTGTATACGTTCAACCAGTTGACTTTGGCCCGAGATATGTCCGGCTGAGCCGATGAACTTGTTCCAACGGCTCCGGAAGATGCAGCAGCAGAACTGGAAGCCATGTCAGCACCTGCAGTCAGAAAAAGACAAGAAAAGAAGCATCAGAAAGATGAATGGGCATGAAACAATAAGACAAACAAATTCTCAAAAATTTCGGCAGCATCTCCTCTTGTCCGAGGTATGCCCAAAAAAGAATAGGGAGTCACCCACCAAGAGGGAGTGATCCCGAGCATAAGATGGGACTCAATCCCATATATATAGCGGACCTACCCCGAAAAATCGGCAAAAAGGGGGGGGGGAAATGACGCTCCCGGGGGGGAAGCTCGCAGCTCACCGCCACCGCCGAGATGAAGAGAGAGAAGAAGAGGTAAGAAATGAGGGTAAAAGGCCCTCTCGCCGGGTTAAAAAGAAGAGGAGGAGGGGCTTCTCGGCGCGAAGAAATGCGCGCCGGGAACCCCCCCTTCACCAAGGAAAAAGGCGCGCCGAGAGCGGCATGCGCCGAGAGCCCCCTTCGCCAAAGAAAAAGCGCGCCGAGAGCGGCACGCGCCGAGAAGCAGCCGCCGAAAAGCCCTCGCCCCGGGAAGCCTGGCGAGCGTGAGCGGCCGAGAAGCCCCTGCCGAGACGGCCGCGCCGACAACGGTCGCGCCGAGAGCGCCATGCCGAGAAGTCCAAGGCAATGCCTAAAATCTCCAAACGGTGATAATGAAGTCAGAAAATGCAGAGACGAAAACATGAAAGTGAAAGATGGATATGCAGAATGTTACTACAGCAACATGATCAAGCTGAAGGATAATGTCAAGGATAAAACTGAGGAATATACCCTCGAATGATGAAAGACACCTGCAGACCCCGTGTCGCTTATTCTGCGCTTACGCCGCCCGCAGGTGGGGGGCATTTGTTGACACCTGGAAAATGAACAAGGGTGGAAGCACAATTGAAAAGAGGGTCTGACCAACAGTGGAAGATCAATGATGAAGCTCGTCAACCATTCACCCGGCTAAAGCCTTTGTCGGCCAAAGCTGATGCCCGGTGCCGATGTCATTCAGACGGCAGCACTGATAAAGCAGCAGTCATTCGACTGATAAGACCTCCAAGCACACTCTGATGAGAAGCCGGAGCCGACAAATGAAGATTGCGAAGGCTTTTGCAAAAGTCAGGACAAATAAAGAATCCTCTCCACAGATTACACACCCGGCCGAAGTCTGTCAGACGGAAGCTGATGTCCGGTCTTGTCACCGTTCGGATGACAATGCCGATGAAACATACCCGGTTTTGTCGTCATTCAGACGGCAATACTGATTAAACCCCAGTTCGTTCACTGATGGAACCTCAAGATGATCTCAACAAAGCTGTGTCACTACTAAAGGGGCCTCTTTCGGTTCTGATAAAAGTCAATACAAAATGACTAAGGGAAGCCAAGGCAAGTGTGAGGCCTAAAAGCACCAAATGGGCCGGCCGATTGGGCTTCTGAGAATGGCGCCGGGAACCTCAACAAAGGGCCGCTGGACGCGCCGGGAGCTGTGGCAAGCAAGCCGGCCACACCGACTACCCTCCACCGAGAGCACAGAAGGATGAGACCTATATAAACATACCCCCTTTGAAAGAAAAGGGGATCGGAGGATCGGAAGCCAGGCCATCGATCAAAAAGAAAGAAAAGAGAAGAGACCAGAGAGAGAGAGAGCCTCCTCCGCTGAAAAAGAAAGAGAGAAGAGACCCATCCCCAGGGGAAGAAGCTCCAGGTGGGCATCCGGGGGAGGGAGAGGAGTCAATGCTCCGCCCTCCCCCATGTTTGTTTTCTCTTTTCTTCTGCTTCATGTAATAGTTTCAAGTCTTATCTTGATTCATGCAATGTAGCCGAGATATCTCGGCATCTGTCTGTTCCCCTTTCCCTCACTCTCTCCCTGTAATCAGTTTGGGTATGGAAATGGTGTTTCACATGGGTTTTCTGACCATGTGTCTTCCGTGATGGGCATCGCCAAATGAATGGATATATATGTACGATGTGTTATAGTTTGAGCCTGATTTTTGCTTCTTCTGAAGCCCTATTGCCCTTCCCTGTGTTATCTGTAAACCAGTAGCATGGTGATCCGATTTGTCTGTTTCTTTTCTCTGCTTCGTAGCACCATTAGTGCTCACCCCAGAGCCCGGAACAGACTATTCCTTGGCTGCTGGGATGAAGCTGTGCTATGCAATGATCGAAGCTTGAGAAACCCCGGGGTTCTAAGCGCGCGTGCTTCATCCGTTGATGTCACCGAAGTCCCCTCTGGGGCCAGAGACAGCCATCTCTTGGCTCCCAGGGTGACGAATGACCATATTAAGTTTGCCCCCAAGCTCTGCGTGATAATGGCGATGAACAGGGGCATTCAGACTTCGGCCTCCCAGATGCCTCTCGAATCCTAAAACTCCCTTGAATTTTAGGCCTAATCCAATTCAGAGTGGATGCCTTGAGCAGTTTAGAGTCCATAGAGTCCGTCAGTTCCTGCCAAAACCAACATGAAACCCAAAACAGAGTACCGTAAGTTCTGTTTCTTCTCCCGGCGCCCTCACAGCTCTCGGCCCCGCCAACAGTGAAACTGATGAACAGCCCTCGGCGCAAGCCTTCTTGCGCCGAGATCCCATCTCCCGGGCGCACCGGGAGCCACTCATTCCACTTCTCACCATCGCGCCGGGGCCGACTTGTCTTCATTCTAGGAAGACCCCGTGCCGAGAGCCCCTTGGCCATCTTATTAGCGCACCGGGAAGCCCGTGCCGGGAACTCTCTGGCATCCTTGCCATTGACGCCGAGAAGCCTGCCTCTTGGCCAATCTGTAAACCTCAAGTCGTAAAACCCTTGCTACCATTGATAAACCCTATAAATATCCTTGTGAGCTGCTCAACACAATCCCACCTTCTGTCAAGGGATGCCTTGGGTCGTCACACGCACCTCGGGGACGACAACTAGTGGGAGAAACTCCCCTTTTTCTACGCGGTTTCTCGAACCCGATCGGCTCTTATAAACCCTCAGACCTAGGAAGCTCTGCCACTGCATAAGCTTCTACGGTCTCAAAAGGGATATCAAGATATTGCTCCAAGCATACACAGGCGCCAGGGGTTCCATACCCCTTTATTTCTTTGGCTTTCACCCCGACATTCAGTGGGTGATCGTCTATCATTCCCTGGCAAATGTTAAATCCAGAGGAGATGCTGTCAAAATTCTCCTAGGATGCCAGAGATGACATGAAACCCATCCCCGGGACCTTATCTATCAGTGGTGACAGAGGCTTCTTATACCCTATTGTTCCCCTCTCAATCTTTTTATGTTCCCGGCCTTCCTTGGGAATCTATACCAAAGCAGGTTGAAGTCCAGTGAATTGAGCCATTTTGACTCCTCAGGGTCCGTTTGTTTCAACCTGATCATCATGAAACCCAAAACAGAGTACCGTAGGCTCTGTTCTGGTCCCGGCGCCCTCACAGCTCTCGGCTCAGCCTACAGTAAACCGGGTGATAGCTCCCGGCGCCACTTCTTCAGGCGCCGAGAACCCCCAGGAACAGCTCCTCCCCCTTTCATCCCCGCGCGCTGGGAGCCCCTACGCCTTGGCCTTCTTCCCTGCGCGCCGGGAGTCCTCTATGCATCCTCCGCGTCGGGAAGCCTTCTGCCCTTCGCGCCGGGAACCTGGCATTTTGGTCGCGCCGGGAGGCCCCCTCCCCTTTGGCTGAGCGTGCCGAGAACCCCCCTTCTAGCACTTCTTCCTCGCGCCGGGAAGCCTGCGCCGAAGAGCTCCCCTTTGGCTTCTCTTGGTCGCGCCGAGAACCCAAGCCCTCTCGTCTTGGCGCCGGGAACCCCCGGCCTTCTTGTTTTTGGCGCCGGAAGCCCTGGCCCTCCCATTTTTGGGGTCGTGCCGAGAGCCCGTGCCCATTCAGAGTGTGCCGAGAGCCCGATCTACCACCCAATGAATTCCAATACCCAAAACGAACCCACAAAGGAATATCTGTGGATCACCCGACACGTCCCGGGGATAAAACTGAAGGGGAGTCATAACCCCTACGTTCCACCTAACTGCAATGGGTTTACGAATAACCCTTTTGCTCGGGGATTCTGCCACTGCATGAATTCCGCTAGCGTTCCAAAGGGAAAATCATACATTGCCCTATAGCCCATATGTATACGGGTTGGGAGGTTCAGCCTCTCTATCTCTCGGCTTTCATCCTGGCATCCCGTGGGTGATAGTCTATTTCCCCCTGGGCGTAACCCAGATTAAGAGGAAAGGCTGTCGAAATACCGATCGAAGCTTTAAACCTATATCATGGTCACGGCTCAATCTGCCTGTGATCGAAATCCTCCTTCTTCCCTTTCACTCGGTTTTCGGACCGCTGACTTAACGATATCATCTGTTTCTACGGTTGGTGTCATTATCTTACCCGCCTCCCTGGCCCTGGTAGGAAGTTTAAAATTAAGCATGTGAATATCTGTTTGCCTCTCGAGGCCTCCTACTTTTAGCGTTTAATCAAGGGTTGTCCTTCCTTGGAAGGACGTAATTAACGTCATAACGTTCATGGTATGACGGACTTCAGGTCCCGACACGATCACTCACAATCGACTGACCATGTCAGATCGAGCGCACAATAAAATTGTCACTTCGGTGACTGGCACGCCAAATAATAAATAAAATGAATAAGCCGGTAAGCTTTAAAAAAGCGCGTCCACAGGTCTGGTCAACCTCTCCTCTTGAAAATCCCTTGCCTATACGGAAGGAGCTCAACCTATCGTACCAGGCCATGGGAGCCTGCTTCAGTCCATATAATGCCTTATCTAATTTATACACATCATCAGGAAAGTCAATACATTCAAATCCAGGAGGTTGTTTAACAAAAATATCATCTTTTATTAAACCATTCAAGAAAGCAAATTTTACATCCATCTGCTGGAGTTTTATTCCTAGGCTACATGCAAAGGCTAGAAGAATTCTGATTGCTTCTAGTCTAGCAACAGGAGCAAAAGATTCTTCATAATCTATGCCAAATTCTTGATTATACCCTTGAGCCACCAATCTAGATTTGTTTCTTATTATCTTTCCATCTTCACTTAGTTTATTACTGAAAACCCATTTAGTTCCTATGACAGATTTCTCTTGAGGCCTGGGAACTAGATGCCAAACTTTGTTTCTTTCAAACTGGTTTAATTCATCATGCATGGAGTTTATCCAGTTATCATCTTTTAAGGCCTCTACAATATTTTTGGGTTCAGTTTGTGATACAAGAGCAAGTTGTTCAATTTCATCCATGATTTTAAATTGAGACCTAGTTTTGGTTCGGTTATGCAGATTACCTAAGATGTTTTCTAAGGGATGATCTTTTAACACTCTTAAATCAGGCTGAGTGTTACCTTCATCTGCTTTGGTGACCAGATCATTGCTTGGCCCTTCTTGGTCTTCATTTGCTTGTTTCTCCTCATGTGGAAGTTCCTCTTTTCCTTTTATGTTCAGGAATTCCCCATCATCATCTTCCCTGCAAGTGTTGTCATGACCAATTTCATCAAAGGTGATGTGAGGGGATTCTTCCACACAAAGGGTCTTAAGATTGTAGACTCTATAAGCTCTACACTTATCGGAGTACCCAAGGAATATCCCTTTTTTGCTCTTGGGCTCAAACTTGTTCAGAACTCTTTTATCATTGTTATGAATAACGTACTTTGATCCAAAAACTTTCATGTGAAAGAGAGTTGGCTTTTTACCTTTTAGCAGCTCATAAGGGGTCATTTTGGTGAGTGGCCTTACCATTGAGCGGTTGATGATATAACATGCAGTGTTTACCGCTTCTGCCCAAAATCTCCTTGGTAGATGCCTTTTAGCAAGCATTGTGCGTGCCATCTTTATGAGAGTTCTGGTCTTCCTCTCAATAACCCCATTTTGTTCAGGAGTCCTTGGTGATGAAAACTTGTGAATGATTCCTTTAGACCTACACAAATTTTCAAAGTCAGCATTGTCGAATTCACCACCATGATCTGAGATTATGTTTGAAATCTTAAACTTACCGTCTTGCTTCACTTGCATGTACAGTACCTGAAACTCATGAAAGGCATTATTTTTATGTGCAAGATAAAATACCCAAGTAAATCTAGTAAAGTCATATACCAAAACATAACCATATCTTTTACCACTTAAGCTAGCTGTTTTAGTTGGACCAAACAAGTCCATATGGAGTAGTTCAAGTGGTTTAGATGTTGAGTTTTCAGTTCTGCATTTAAATAACTTTCTAGTTTATTTTCTTTGAGCACATGCATCACAAATCTTAGTGTCCATTTTGAATTTTATTTCAGGCAGACCTTTGACAATAGAATGCTTCACCAATTTATGAAGAATATTGTAGCTAACATGACCTAGTATGCGATGCCACAAAAATGCTAATTCAGATTTGGGTGCAGCAAGATAGAGATTTATGTGAGTAGGGCCATCTAAGTCAATCATGTACACATTATTAACTCTTTTACAGAAAATTTGGTTTCTTTTGAATTAGGTTGCAAGATCTTACATTCATTTGAGTCAAAGACTACCATATGACCTTTATCACATAGTTGACTTATGCTCAACAAATTGTACTCCAGACCATCAACAAGTAATACATTATCAATTGAGTTGGAGGGGTTCTTACCAACTTTACCTGTACCAATAATTTTTCCTTTGTTGTTTCCTCCAAACGTGACATGTCCAGCTTCCTTTTCAACCAGGAGATAGAATTTGGTTCTATCTCCAGTCCTGTGTCTTGAGCAGCCACTGTCAAGATACCAACGGTTGTGCACGGTTGCAAGACACTCCTGCACAAGGAATTAAGTGACAATGTTTGGAACCCAAGGACAGTTGGGTCCCAATAATTTCTTCATTTCTGTAAAGTAAGATAACACAGATTTTGAAATCCAAACTTTCTTAGCATCTTTGCTTTGTTGGGAGTTCTGGTTTTTCTTCTCTTTAGTCTTTTGGACTTTATGAGTTTTGGAAGTGGTAGAGACGGATTATTTGTTAGACCATCTGTTCCAGTTGGTTGGTCTAGATGAATAGGAGGTGTCATAGTGTCCAGGTTGTTGAGGTTGAGTGCGCCTATGACCATAGGGAACAAAACTGCTCCTAACCCATGAAGGTGTCGGCATGTAGGAGGTAAAGTCTCGACCTGTCCTATGTTCAGTCCATCTATAACTGTCTCTAGATAAGGGATGTGTCGACCTCCTGTATTGAAATTATCGACCTGTTGGTGCAAACCTGGGGTATTGTTGGGCGTTTGACCAGGTGGGTGTCGACCTATTCCAAGAGGTGTCCCGACCTATTCCAACATTGTTCCTGTTACTTCTTTTGGGATATACAGGTTGAGGCTTGGATGGGTGTCGGCCTGTTTCGGATTGTTGGTGAACCTTTTTGGGTTGTTGCGAAGTTTTGTTGACTGATTCTCCCACTTTTTATTTTTCTTTGTTTTCAACATTTTCGTGGTGTGTTGATTTGGAGGTTGATGCTTCGGAAGATGAGACAAAGGTTGTAATGCCCCGGGTTTTTCAGATATTTTTCGAATCAGGATCCATAGGTTTCGGATCGTCTTTTCGCGGGTTCCGGATCGTGTCCGAGTGAGTTTTGGACTGTTTATATCAGATTGTCGGACCCATTGGTGGTCTGTCCGTGAATATCCTTGGGTCCGTGGCGTTGTGAGGAGCACGCTGGTAAATTTCTGGAATTTTCGGAGCGCCTTTGTGGGTCCCGGGTTGCGTTTTGGGATTTTACCCGTATTTTCCATCTGTCGGACCTTCGGAACCCCGTACAGGGTGAACCGTTGCGTTCTCCAACGTCGGGACGTTACCACGACGATCAGCGTATTCCGAGGATCGCATGGATATATTTTTCTATTTTTTGGTATTTTCAGGAATTTCTGGATTTTCTATATATTAACCTCCTTTCTCTCTCCCTCCCTATCTCTCGTTTCTATCTTCCCTCCCTCTCTCTTCTCTCACGTTCTCTCCTCTCCCCCTCTCACTCCGGGTGGTCGACGGAGGCGGCGTGGCTCGTGGGACGTGGAGCTACAGGCACGGGACGAGGATCGCGATGGTGGAGGCGGTTCGTGGGATCGTGAACCGACGAAGGTTTAGACGGCGTTTCTTCGTGGATCGGCATCCACGGCGCGTCGAATCTTCGGTGGAGCTAGAGAGATGGACCCCCAGCTCGTGTACTTCATTTCCCGCGAGTTTTGTAGGCCGTGGTGAGTCGAGCGGGCTCGTTTGGGCATTTTGGGGAAAACTCGTGTTTTTGGGGTGTAGGCCAGATCTCCCATTTTGCGGCATTTTTGGCCGACCCAGGGGTTTAGATGCAGGCGTAGGGGCTTGGAGAAGGTTTCCCCTTTTGTTTCCCCTTCACCCGGGGGTTAACGGGGTGTGGAATGGGTTTTTCTGCGGTTTTTGCCATTTTTGGGCGCGGACTGATCAGAACGCGCTAGCCCAGATGGGCGCGTTCTTGGAGGTCGCGCCGCCCTGATAGAGCGCGTTCATCGGGGAAGATGAACAGTAAGGTGGTTCTTGTCGCGCTATAGGGTCCTAGCGCGTTCTGTCCTTGTCGCGCTATAGGGTCATAACGCGATCTGGCCTGGTTGCGCTATAGGTCTATGGCGCGTTCACTCTTGTCGCGCTATAGGGTCCTAGCGCGTTCTGTTTGAACGCGCTATGCAAAGATAGTGCGTTCTTGGAGGTGACCAGTCGGGCACCCCAGGGTGGGCAGTCTATGGCTGATCGTGCTCCCCTTGGGCCGTGTGTGTCCCGGACACCCCGTGGAGTTCCGTGATCGTGTCTTTGGGTGTCCGGAGGTCCCGTTACCTCGATTAGCGTGCCCATGAGTTTAAGGGTCTGAGTGACCCTCTAGCGTTTCGATTGTGTTGCATTGGTCTCCGGTCGACCCGGTTGTGACCCAGTGGTTGACCTTCGGCCTCGTGAGTGTCCCGGACACCCCGTGGGGCTCGTGACCGTGTTTTTGGGGTGTCTGGAGGTACCGTGTTACCTCGATAAGCATGCCCGTGGGCTTGGTGGGTCCGGGTGACCCCAGGTATTCCGGGCTTTCGTGTTCTTACTAGATCAAGTCACCGTGTATCAGTGTGAGTGCGGTGAGGTTTCCTCGTACGTTGTGGTTTCTCTGGAAGGTGGTTTCCGAGTGGGCCATGTGTGTGGCCTTGGACTGTGAGTCCAATCTCCCAGCCGGAGGTTGGAGGTCGCTTTAGTTTTCATCCTCGAGGGATGGGTCTCGGCAGTTGTGAATTGCCTCGTGAGTCATTGCATCGTGGTTTTGGATCTAGGGATTAGGCCAGATCGACGGCTCAGCACTGTCGTGTGCAACGGTCTTGACCCTGAGTCTTGTGACTCAAAGGCCGATGGGTTTAGTAGGTCTAGTGGGCTGTCCAGAGTCGGGTGGGTTTGAGCCACCTGTTACTTCGTGTTACTCGCGATGGGTGCGTGCGTGATTTTATGTGTCCACGTTCTGTGATCCCCTACTAGTCGTAGCCTTCTTACGGCATACGTGTGCTGACCCACCCGGGAGTGGTGGAGTGGCTGACCCGAGAGAGACGGTGAGTAGGCTGGTTACCGTAGGGCCCCCACGTACAGCCGAGTCCGGGCTTAGGGGGAATTACCAGCTAGAGGACAGGCCTAGGGCGTATGGTCTGAGTGTGCACACGAGGTTGGGGGCGTCGGACGGCGCCGGCAGGCGCGACCCCAACTAGTCCTTATTCTGTGGTACTGGTTACTGTGTGTGTCTGAGTCTCTGCCTGGGGCGTAGTAGCTAGACACTTGTGACGCGGTGTAAGACGTTAGGGGACGCATCCGGTCGTTCTTCTGGTGGGCGGTACTCCCGTCACGTGCCGTAAGTTTCCTCTTGAGTCGAGTTCCGCTTCACGTCTGCGAGACATGATTTTACGTGCAGTTCTCGGGTGTTTTCCCGATGCCGAGGTCTAGGGGTTCCGGTGAGCGTCACCGAGGGCTTTCCCCTAGACAACGTCGAGTTCCCGACGAGTGGTCATTTTCCTAGTAGCGTGACTAGGGTGGTTCGTTGTTCGGTCGTCCCCGACTGTGGGATCGGGGTGTTGGTTTTCTTGTACAGTAGGAGTAGCTGTAGTGCCGAGCTTTTACTAGCCACCGGTTTGCTGTTCTTGTTGTTACTATTGTTCTTGTTGTTGTTGCTTTCCGCTTCCGCCGTTGTTTCCGGTTGGGGTTCCGCAGGACCCCTACTGAGTCTCTGTTTGGAGACTCATCCCTGCTTTTCAGGTGCGACGGTTCTTCCTCGAGGTTCGAGGGCGCTGTTCGGAGGTTCTAAGCTGCCAGCTCGTCGGGCCGAGTGTTCACTTGGCATGTGGTACGTTTTACTACTTTAGACTGTACTTTCAGTTGGACTGGATTCTGTTATTGTTGTTTATTTATTTCCGTTAATTGTTGAATTGTCATGTTTTATTTCCTATTTCTTTGTACCTCCACACTCCTTTTAGCCCTTCCGAGCCTCCTGCTCGTGGGCAGCGAGGCAGGATTCGAATGGTATCGGGCTCCTCTCGGTATCCGGATCTCGGGTCGCTACAGTTGGTATCAGAGCGTGGTTGTGGACGTACATGGGAATTCGAGATATTGCAGTGATCAGAGTCCGTAAGGTCTAGTACAGTCGACAGCTGGCATAGGGTTTCGTGCTTATTTTCCGGTTGGTTTCTCGTGTAAGTGCTTGAATGCGCGGCGTTGGCGCTGTGATTGTGGTTGCTGTTTCGTCGGAGTGCTGGCGTGGGGTATGTGGATTGAGGTTGAGAGCTTTCTCCCTCATCGATGGTGGCCCCGGTCGTGCTGCGTTGGGCAGAGTTTTGCCGACAGGGGTGTTGCGGTGGTACTGCGTTCGAGGAAGTTGCAGCGAGGTCAGATGGCTGGCGAGGAATGTTCGCCGTTAAGTGGCTATGAGTGTGCTCTGAGAGAGCTGTTATTGAGTTTGGTCACTCCAGTCTGAGGATTGTCCAGCCCCTGATGCGCTGAGGTTGTGGTTTGAGGTGGCAGAGCGGGTGCTCTGGTCGAGAATTATGCTTGGGTGAGAGGAGGACCTTCTATTGAGATGCTGATTTGTCGAGCCCGATGTTCTTGTCGTGCTATGTGGCGTCAGAATTGACGTGTCGGTCCTGATTATTTTTGCGGATTTCAAGGTAGGATTGGGCTATGGTGTCCCAGTAAGTTCTCACTCCTATGCTTCTGCGTGCGAATGGGTTGTGTTCGCCCAGGATTTGGCTCGAGATGTGAAGGTTCCGTAGCGAGTTTGGGACTCGATGATAAGCGTTGACGGTTGCTGATTATGGCTCGTGTTGCGGCTCTTGGCGTGGCGTGTTGCAGTTCGGGGAATTGCAGCGGTGGTGCATCGAGAGATGTTGTGATCGTGGTCCGACGGGACACTTGGTAAGTGTTGTCGGAGGAGCTGACCTGACAGAAGTGATGGTTTTCTTGGTGCTGGAAGGTGCTGTTCCCAGCATGCGCGAGGCTCGAGGTCAGGTCGAGTATGGAGTTTTCCTTCCATTGGTCGGAAGTGTATTGAGTTTTTCCCTTGGTTAGAGGAGATCGCGGTTGGTTAAGGTTCGTCGTCTTGCATTGTGCGTCCGGATTGGTTGGCCTTTGTGTGCCATGAAATCCGTGTGAGATGTGTTCCGTGTTTTTGGCAAGGTGGTTGCCTGTGAGAAGCGTTGCCCGTTCCCTGATGTGTAAGGGTGTTGGCGTTGTTCCGGAAGGACGAGTGCTGGCTGGACGGTATTTTTGAGATTTGCGGTTGGTGTTGCGGTTCCCGATGTGCGGAGGATCGGAGTCTGCGGGGTTGCAGATGGTTGTCGGGATGGTGGATCCCGAGTTGTCGATGTGGTGGCTGTGCGTGTGGATCAGAGTGCGCAGATCGTAGCCTTGGTTACTGCGGGTGGATTTCTGAGGAAGTGTAGAGCAGCGGAGGATTGGTTCATCGATGTGCATTGTCTCCG
Source organism: Amorphophallus konjac (assembly GCA_022559845.1). Classification (NCBI taxonomy): domain Eukaryota; kingdom Viridiplantae; phylum Streptophyta; class Magnoliopsida; order Alismatales; family Araceae; genus Amorphophallus; species Amorphophallus konjac. The sequence continues at coordinate 16,532,405 of CM040118.1, read as the reverse complement.
GCGGCGTGAGACGTGTTGTTGCCGTGCCGTTGCTTAAGATATTGTGGTTCATGGCACTGGCAGGTGGAGAGTGTAGACACGCTAAAATTGACATTATTTTGAGTATTTCTCATTATAGACACGCCATTCTTGACGCCTCCTGAGAAAGTCTCATATTACTATATAACGCCCCGCAACGGCTTACGCATTTTGAATCACTTGAGTGCTTCCTTTTCTTGAGTCTTCTTCCACCCTTTTTGGCATCCGGAATCGTCTCGTCACGGCATTCAGACGACATCAACACCAGTCGGACGCATCAAGAGGTTCCGGAATCAAGAAGGGGGTCTACCGGGCGGCCGCCGACGCCTGATTTGAGGACTCGGGTGGGTCTTAATGGGGGCGTCCAGGCCCCTGGACGCCCCCATATTTTTAATTTATTTTATTCTTTTCTCAGGGCCCAAAATCAAATAAAAAAAATAAAAAAATATATATTTTTATGAAGGCGTCCAGGCCCCTAGACGCCTCCATAAAAACAAAAAAAATAATAATAAAAAATATTTGTAAAATGCCAGTTGGCATAAAATAAAAATAAAAAATAAATAAAATATATATTAATGGAGGCGTCCAGGTCCCTGGACGCCTCCATAAAAAAAATAAATATAAAAAATTAAAATGCCAGCCCTAGCATAAAAAGACAAAACATAAATAAAATAATATATTTATGGAGGCGTCCAGGCCCCTGGACGCCTCCATCAACTCCCTCACGGGCGCCGACCACCGAACGACGGTTTGTCGTGTGTGAAAAAATCCAAATTATAGAGACGTCCGGTCAGCTGGACGCGCCCATTTCTAAATCACGAGGCGCCGCTCACAAAACCACGCGTTGTGCCAAACCGCGTGTGGCCGTCGTCGGTTTTCGGTGGACCTGCTTGGGGCGTCCGGGGCCCTGGACGCCTCCACAAAAGTATTCCAAAAAAATATATAAAAATAGAATAAAATATTATTTCGGCCCTGATGGAGGTGTCCTGGGTCCTGGACGCCTCCACCCTCCGGAGCCCTATAAATAGAGGCCCACCCCCTCAGTTCTGGGAGAGCTTCGAAGTGATCCGATAGGCTGCTGGAGCCCAGAGGCTACGGAGTCATTTTCTAACCCGTGGGTTCTTTTGTAGGTGGAGGTTCTGCCGGCTTCTCGGGTGCTCACGCTCGCGAGAGGAAGGTCGTCTTCATCCACCGCGCTTCCACGTCGTCCCCACGCTGCCGGAGCTCCGCCGGATTTCACCCTCGGCTCATCCAATAAGCCTTTTCTTCCCCTTTTTTCTTCGTAGTTCTTTTGCATTCATCATCTCGCATCCTCTATCCCCCTTCATAAGGGCGCCTCTTCTTTTATACTTCTTGCATCCATCATCTCATTTTCCTCCTACTCGAGTCCGAGAGGGGTTTAAAAGATAACACCAACCAGGTGTGTGTCTTGCCATCATTTCGTTATTTTTATCGCAAGGATTTGAATACTACACCTTCATCTTTCTAATCCACTTGTCATTTGTTTGTCGTTGTTTTGCAAGGGTAGCCGAGGAAAGCCCTCTCCGTCGGCCGGCCGGAGGGAGAGGAAGAAGCAACCCGCCATCTCCCGCTCTTAAGGTAGGCGCGATCACTTTCTTATTTTGGGGTCTTTCGGCCCCTGGCGATCACATCTTATTTTCGAGGCCGCGGCGAGTCACTTCCCCAATGGCCGTTTAAATTCCCGTTTTTATATGTTATATTCTTATCTGTTTGTGTTCTCGAGGCCGCGGCGAGTCACTTCCCCAATGGCCGTTTAAATTCCCGCTCTTTGTATTCTCTCTATATTCTGTCATCTTATTATCTGTTCATATTCTCGAGGCCGCGGCGAGTCACTTCCCCAATGGCCGTTTCAATTCTTGTTATTTAATTTTTGCACCATTCCCGTCCCCCCGAGGCCGCGGCGAGTCACTTCCCGCTATGGCCGTTTAAACCCCATATTTTGCTATATCACACTTGTCCCGCTCATCCCGCCGGAGCAATCTCCCGTGGTGGCCCCTTTTCTCTCTTCTCTTATTTCTGTGTTGCAGCAACAAACACCCAAAACAAAAAAAGAAGGAGCCCGCGCGCTCCGCGTCTTCTCCGCTTCTCCGAACCGCGTGACGTCGGTCACAGATTGGCGATCACGGTGGGACGTCTACTGCTTCCTTTCGGCTACCCTTGCAAGTTCGGCACCACGCGTGCCTCTCCACCTTCGCGCCCGCGCGCGCCCCCATTATGCTCACGGCAGCACCGTCAGTTTTGATTGGTTCTTTGTTTATTATATGTCTGTTATTTCTGTTGTTTTCCCACTCCATATATCTGTCAGCATTCCATTGCATACATCCATTCCTCTTTTCTATCTTTTTTTTTTCATTTTTTGAGGATCACCCTTTCCCGGTGAAGGAAGGACTCTCCGTTTGGGAATTCCTCTCAACGGACTAGAATCTCCTACACTGGGACCTCCGTAAGTCCCCGACATCGAAGAATCTCCTCTTCGTTCACTGGGCTGGTTGTACCATTGAAGTTCCCCGGAGTTAGTCATTTCATTCGTGGTGAGACGAGAGACCCTAGCTGACACGGCGGTAAAATAAAAACAAACTAGGGCCCCCATTTTGTGTGAACTTCGGATCTCGCTAAAAATACAAAAAAATCATCAAAATCAAAACACAAAAAAAAGGGCGTAAATGCATCCACTTGTTTGATAATCTCTGCTACCTACTTGCTAGTGTATATTTTTACGTTCTGGGAAAACTGTGAGCATGTCTCACGAGTCTTCTGAGGAAAACCACCCTAGTCGTGGTTTGACAGCCGACCCGCGAGTCTATGCTATGGACCCGGGTCCTTCTCATGACCCCCCACATGAGGTGCAGGTTATTGCCGGGGACACGTCCCTACCACAGGATATCTCTTCCTTAATGGGCGTCCTCGCCAACACGGAGCTTACCTCTGAACAGCTCCGGGCCTTCCAGGCCATTCTAAAGGGGAAATCTGTTTCCCCCACGCCCCAGGAATCAACTCCGGCCATCGCACCTCTCCAAGAGTCCGTGCAGGCCATTCCATCTCCTTCCTTGGCGCAAGCCATCCAGTCTCCCTCGCTTCAAGGTCAAGCGAGCCAACAACCACCCTCATTCCAGTTCCCATCACTATCTCAAACTCCCGTTGTTCCCCAGACACCGCTTCAGCCGGGGCCAACTGTCGGCGGTCCGACAGCTCCCTCTCATTCTGGGTTCCCCCCTCAAGTCTCTGGGAGACAGTTTCTCCCCCAGTGGCAAGTGCCACCTTCACCCCCAGAGGAGCTCGCCCAATCGCTCCTCAATAGGTTCAACCGCATGGACAAGCAGTTTCAAAATCTGAGAAGGATGGTGGACGTGAAAGCCACCCCGGAGGTTGCTTTGCCAATCCTTCCCGTCATTCATCTTCCTCCCTCCGAAATGCCCACGTACCGCAGATACAATGGTACCGGCAACCCCTTCATTCATCTCAAGGATTTCATGTATGAGTCCTCTTACTGGCAAAACGATCAGAGGTCCCTGTCATACCTCTTTCGGAGATCATTGGATGGTCCCGCGCTTGAGTGGTTCTATTCTCTGGAGCCCCGCGAGGCCGAGAATTTTGAAATAGTCCAGAGAAGGTTCTTGCAGAAATATAGGGATAGGGTCGGTCCCTCACTCTCCATTACCGACCTAGTGGCCGAAAAGATGAAACCCGACGAGGATTTTGTCCGATATGCTGATAGATGGAGGTCTCTGGCGGAAAGAATAAGGGATACCCTCTCCGAGCCCGAACAAGTGAAGATGATTGTGTCTAATGCAACCCCACAGTTCAGACATGTCCTGGCCATGAATAAACTTACTACAATGGAGGAACTCTATGAAAGGGCCCGATACATCTAAACCCAGCTAAAAGACTCCCCCATCATGAACATGTTTGAGTCGCCGAATCCCAAAGTGGTCAGAAAGACAGGCGCTGGTGTCCCGGGCGGAGCCACAGAAGGGGTCGTGACAAATGAGCAAGTCAGTGCGGTCAACAATGCCAACTATGCAGTCAACCCAAGGCCCCCACAAATGCCCCGACTTCCCCTTCAACCGGGTCCTTTCCCTCTTCGTCCTCCACCCCAAAATAATCCACCCCAGGATAATATGCCTCCATTACGCCAACCCCAGCAACAACAACCACAACCTCAGCAACAACAACCACTGCTTCAGTACAACCAAGTTCCACCCCCTGGGAACTATGCTCCCCAACAGCAACAAAGGAGGCCGCTCGGTCCCAAGAGAGCCTACTATCCACCATTGCCAGAAACCTTAGCAGACATTTTTAATGCCCTCATGGCATCAAACCAACTCGCCCTACCTAGAGAAAGGCCCGCGTGGCCCCCCAATGTTGATACCTCCAAATACTGCGTCTACCACAGGCAGCCAGGACACACAGTAGATTACTGCTTCCATTTCAAAGATTACATCCATGATATGAATGATGAACATCAAATAGATTGGGATGAGATGAGACGGTACGTCGCGGCTCTCAAGGCTAGGAGACCTCCTCAGAGGCCACAGCAGCAGTTACAACAGCAGCAGCAGCAGCAACCACAACAACAACAACAGCCTCAGCAGGCCCCACAACAACAGCCCGACATGGGCATAATCCAGAATCCATTACCGGAGCACCAACAGCCCAATCATCGGGTTAACCCCATCTCCTCCTTCCCGGAAGTCGGGAGAGAGCAGGTGTGGCACCGGGAAAGTACCTCCATTCTTTCTACCTCCAACCCTATCGTCATGCAACCCCCTCACCTTGCCCGGGTAGCACCTCTCTCTCATCAACCCGCGTCAGTATCGCCTTCACCATTTCCACTACCATTACGCCCTCTCATCCGTACCCCGATCTCCTATCAACCGACACTCTCCACTACGCCTTCGCACCCTCTCATCTTCTCTCATTCCCCCACTTTACCATACACCTCTACCACATTTACCCCTAGGCCTTCTAAACCCCTTATCATCCGTCAACCATACATAACCCCGTCTTTCTCTACCACATCACCACTAATGCCTTCAAAACCACTCATCACCCACCATCCACCTCAAAACCCTTACCCGTTTCAAACCTTACCTCCACCTCCACCTTCCAAACCCCTTATCCTTCATAATCCGCGCGATATCCCCTCTACCTCCGCCATACCTCCACCTAACAAACCCCTCATCAGAATCCCTGCTCCCGTCATCACCCTTGCTTCATCAACCATTCCTCCACTACTACCCCTCAAACCCCTGTTAAAACCCACTGCTACCCCCACAGAGGTACAAAAGCCGCAGGCAATGGTGCTCCGGAGTGGAAGGATTTTCCACAGGGTTTTCCCCCACAACAGTCAGAATCCCGAGCAATCTCAGCTAGAGAAGGATGATGCAGAACAACCAGAAAGAGCTATCCCTGGAACACAGTATGATCTATTGAAACACTTAGACAAGACACCTGCCCGGATCTCCATCCTAGAGCTACTTCAAAGATCCACATCCCACCAGGCGGCCTTGATGGAATATCTTCAAAAGGTCATGGTTAATGAAGACCTCCTCGTGGAGAAGATTTCGACCGTCCTGACCCCAACAGACACACAACCAGCCATCATGTTTCACAACTACGAGCTCGCTCCCAAGGAAGCTCGGAAATATGCATTGTGCATTTCAATAAAAATCAATGGGGTATCCATAAACCCGTGTCTTGTGGACACGGGTGCGTCCATAAATGTGATCTCCATGTGCACTCTTCAGTTGTGTGAGATCGACGAGGAACAAATAAGACCTTCCTCGATCACGGTCACGGTCTATGACAATAGCAAAAGGCCGCCGCAGGGGATGATTATCCTGAAGGCAGAACTAGGCCCCATGTCAATTCCCACGGAATTCCATGTCCTCGACGTGGACCCCACATTTAAGGCTATACTGGGTCGCCCTTACATCGAAGCCATGGACGCTGTGCCTTCCACCAACCATCAGTGCCTGAAGTTTCCTTACAATGGGAGAATTATTAAAGTGGTCAGTACACCTGTCCTTCACACAGTGGATGCTATCAACACCTCTCTGCCTTCTGTTTGGCCGTCTCATCGGCCCATATTGTCACTGTTGGACGTACGTGATCCATCTCATGTTCCGCTAGCACCAAAGGAGCCGGTCAGGGCAACCACAACATCATGTCTCCCTTTTCACTCCAAAGGTTGGGAGATTATGAGGAACATCGGCTATCAACGGGGAAAAGGTCTGGGCGCACAGTTACAGGGTATGCTCAAGTCGCCAAAAGAAATTAGGCCGAACCGTAGGTTTGGCCTGGGCTTCAAAGGACCGTTCAAGGCAGATTGGAAGCCCCTCACGTGGACTCTATCAAACCACTTCAACAGAGGGCCCGTTGTTCAGATGGGAGATCACCCACGAGAAGCATATGGGGGATCACATGCTGTATATTTGGCTGAAAAATGTCCGAGGATCACCAAAAGAGGCAAGATCAAAGATCCGGAATGCGAGTGGGACAAATGGTTCGACATACGGGACATTTCCGTTGCACTGGAAAGGATGTTCTCGTCTCCGCAGCTTGAAGGACCACCATTGATCTCCGAAATACCAGAGAATATTACCACTCTTGCCAAGGTTCCAAACTATCCTCGTCCTCGCCAGAAGGACTCTGTCATCGACGGATCTTCATCCGTCCTCAACATTGCCGTCGACGGCTCATTAGCCGCCATCCTCTCCATCCACTCGTCTCAGCCTTTGCTGATATCTTCTTCCTGGGCCAGACAATTGTCTGATGATCTTCCCAGGTCCCCTTCTCTGCTTACATACCTGCGCGGGCTTTTCAACCCGCGCCAGGTCTTCAACCATGATCTGCTCTATGAGCCTCACAATCCTCTAGCCATAACCCCTTTTCTCTCCCCTCCAATCTCTTTTCACTGCTTTGTCATTAAAAATGAAAATGAAAAAAAAACGTCAATTTTCAAACTCTCCAACATCACATCTTCGTTGAGGAAACCTCCTACATCTCCCACGGGTGCATACCGCCTTGCGGACCACCCGTCCAAGGTCCGATGAGCGACCTTTTCTACCCCTCCTCTGAGGGGTCTTCTCCTGTACATTCTACACCATCCTCTTCGTCTTCCTCTTCTTCTGTAAATATTGTCAGTCAATCTAGGAATGATAGGCCAAGGGTAGTACCTAGGAAGAAATCCAAGGGTAGGCAGATCCCTCGTCGATTCCTTCTGGATTTGGCCGCAAGGTGTCAGGCCCTTCTTGCCATCCCCCAGTTGTTAGAAAATCCCATCCAACTACCCGAAATAGAATGCGAGGGCGACTGTGCACCTGATGAAGGGTATGGAGTCTACGAGATCACGGATGAAGAATGCCCCACTGAAGATGAGGGTGAAAAATATGAAGATGCGGCGGGCGCATACGTAAGTGGAATGAGGAGATTCGACGAGCCGTCAACCGCCGTAGAAGAATCCACCAAAGAAGTCAACTTGGGAACTGAGGAAGACCCTATGATCATCCTCATAAGTGACAACCTACCACCCTCTGAAGAAGAGGCATTAATTGAGGTTCTCAAGGAATATAAGGACACGTTTGTATGGAGCTACGAGGATATGCCGGGTCTAGATTCAACCTTGGTCGAACACCGTTTAACCCTAAAACCTGGGTCCATCTCGGTAAAACAAAGGTTAAGATGTTTCCACCCTCAGATGGCTTTGAAAATGAAGGAAGAGGTCGATAAGCTCCACAAAGCCAGGTTCATTAGAGTCGTTCTTTATCCTCAATGGGTGGCGAACATTGTCCCGGTCATGAAAAAAGATGGAAATGTCAGGATTTGCATCGACTTCCGGGACCTTAACCGCGCGTGTCCAAAGGATGATTTTCCCTTACCTCACATTGATGTGCTGATTGATAACACGGCAAGCTACGAAACCCTCTCTTTCATGGATGGATTTTCAGGATACAATCAAATTCGTTTGGCAGAAGAGGATCAGGAGAAGACGTCATTCACTACCCCTTGGGGAACATATTGTTACGTGGTCATGCCGTTTGGGTTAAAGAATGCTGGAGCCACTTACCAAAGAGCGATGATGGCCATATTTCATGACATGATGCACATATATCTGGAAGTGTATGTGGATGACTTATTGGTGAAATCAAGGACCCGGATGGAACATCCAGAAGTTTTGGCTAAGGTCTTGCAGAGGTCAAGAGAGTTCCAATTGAAAATGAACCCGAAAAAGTGTGTGTTTGGTGTGTCGTCGGGTAAATTGCTGGGGTTCATTGTGAGTAAAAGAGGGATCGAGATAGATCCCGACAAAGCTAAGGCCATCAGGGATATGCCGCCTCCCAAGAATTTGAGGGAAATCCGAGGTTTAATCGGGAGGTTGCAGTTTATTCGTCAGTTTGTGTCTCAACATTCACAAAGGTGTAGACCTCTCTACGAGTTGACCAAGCCAGGAGTAGAATTCCACTGGAATTCTAAATGTCAGAAAGCTTTTGAAGGGTTGAAGGAATATCTGGCTAGTCCACCCGTTCTCATTCCACCCAAACCAGAAAAACCTCTGATCCTTTACGTCTCAGTCTTGCATGACTCCGTGGGAGCCGTCCTCGCACAAGCTGATGAAGAAGGCAAGGAACGGGCAACCTATTACTTGTCCAAACTTCTCAATCCTTGTGAGCAGAAGTACACCGGCATGGAGAAAACCTGTGCTGCCCTCGTTTGGGTAGTGTAGAAATTGAAACACTACTTCTTGGCTCATGAGGTCCACTTGATTGCTCGAATGAATCCTATCAAATTCCTTCTGGAGAAAGCCGTCCTTACGGATAGGCTAGCACGCTGGCAAAGTTTTCTCTCTCAGTTCGACATCACCTACATCCAGCAAAAGGCGATTAAAGGCTATGCCATAGCCGAGCATCTCGCTCACCATCCTCTTCCCAAGTTCGATCCCGTCCAATCAGAGTTTCCAGATGAGGAACTAATGTCCATCAACCAATCAGATGAGCCAATGTGGACGCTATATTTTGATGGAGCTCTGAATTCTCAAGGGAGAGGAATCGGCATCGCCCTCCTGTCGCCTAAAGGCCTCACATTCCCATTGGCATACCAGCTCAAATTTCTAGTCACCAACAATATAGCCGAATATGAAGCTCTTCTAGCTGGCCTAGAACTCGCCCATTCTTTTCGTATCACTGAGTTGCGAGTCGTAGGTGATAGTCAACTCATCCTTCGCCAGGTGCTCACTAAGTATCGCACTCGCGATCCCAAACTCAAGCCATACCAAGAACTCACTGCTGCCTTTGCCAAACTGTTCACAAAACTGATCTTTGTTCATGTCCCTTGTCATCAGAATATTCTCGCCGATGCCCTCGCCTCGTTGGCATCATCCATAAGGTTCCCTCTAGGAAGATGGTTTAAGTCTATTTCCATCTATAAACTTCACGCCCCTGCGATCGATGATGCTTCCTACGTAAACATCAAAGACAGGATAGCAAGGAAGATCCTGCAGGAAGATATCCTTGAGAAGAGGGAAATCATGTTGGCAGAGGTCAAAGAAGAACTGGCTGATGAAGAGAAACCATGGTTCTATGAAATTGTCAAATACTGCCAAGATCAGTCTTATCCTGAAGGGGCCACCGCAGAGGACAAGAAAGCCATAAGAAGGGTGGCTCAGAAATATACTTTGGTTGGAGGTCTACTCTATAGGAGGAGCCTTACTGGTATTCTGTTAAGATGTCTTGATGACGATGAAGTTTGGAAATGTGTAGAGGAGACGCACTCGGGTGTGTGCGGTGGCCACGTGAATAGTCAGATGCTCGCCAAGAAGATCATTCGTCAAGGCTTTTATTGGCCCACTATGGAAGAAGATTGTGCTGTCTATGTCCGTAGGTGTGTCAAGTGTCAACTTCACGCCGATAAAATCCATTCATCATCTTCCTCACTTCATCCAATATCCTCCCCATGGCCTTTCTCCATGTGGGCATTCGACATCATTGGTCCCCTAGGTGATCCCAATTCCCTCACCAAGCAGAAATCTTTCATCTTTACTGCGACGGAATACTTCACCAAATGGGCCGAAGCCGAAGTTTACGCGGAAATCAAGGCGTCAACAGTCTGCAAGTTCATCATGAAGAATATTCTCGCCAGATTCGGCATCCCAAGCACGATCGTCACCGACAATGGGCCACAATTCATTTCTCAGGACCTACAAGACCTCTGCAAAAGGTACGCAATTGCATTGCATCATTTATCGCCATATTACCCACAAGGTAACGGCCAAGCGGAGGCCACCAATAAAACATTGCTCAAAATCATCAAAAAAACCTGCGAGTCTAGCAAGTTTTCAGACTGGCCAGAAAAGCTTATCGAAGCTCTATGGGCCTATCGCACTTCAATCCGTACCCCCACCGGGCAGACTCCATTTGCCCTTACTTATGGTATGGAAGCGGTAGTCCCGTACGAGACTCTCATCCCTTCTCTCAGGGTACAATTGGACGAGGAATTTCCCCTCGACGATCGTCGTAATTCACTCCTCGCCCAGTTGGAACTCTTGGATGAGAAGCGACTGGCCGCTGCCGAACACGCGTGTGTGTATCAAAATAGACTCGCTCGTTTTTACCAAAAGAAAGTCGTTGAGAGAAAATTCAAAGTCGGTGAGATGGTCGTAAAAAGAATTTTTGTCAAACCTGGAGGTCCGCGTTCTAAGCTCCAACCCAATTGGGAAGGACAATTTGTAATTCAAGCCGTGTACCCTGGCAACGCCTACAAACTAGTCAACGCCGAAGGGACCGAGTTATCCCACCCTTGGAATGGGCTTTATCTTAAGAAATACTACCCTTAGCACAAAACAAAAAAATAATGAAAAGATAAAAAACATCAAAAACAAAGAAATATTGAAAACCACTAAAAATATGGAAAATTCAAAATGCCGATGCCCGGCAGTCACCATGTAGTTAAGTCTCTGCATCTAACCTTCATGTTAGGATAGGGCCCATTAAGGCTTGGTAGGCACCGGGTCTTGGTTTGCCAGAACCGTGGAGATCCCTGTCCGGCCACGTCGGCCTATGCTCGCTCGAAGGAAGCTAACATGTGTTCACTTATGTATTTTATTCAAAAAAGTTGGTAGCATCACCTACGGTGGGGCCCCACCCAGAAGATCTCCGGAAGCTGTAATCTTTATTCTTTTCTCTTCGACCAAATGAGACAGTCGGCGCCCTTAAAACGCTGAGCATGAGAAACCGAAACTCAAACCCCAAGAGCAAGAGTAGGATCCATTTCCTCGAGCATCGATCAGAGCACGAGAAGAGGGCAGTGTCCCCGCAGGCATACGAAAAGGGAGCCCACAAACGTCTAACGACTATATCTCCCTCACAAAAAGAAATACAAAATCAAAATCAAGAGAAAAGCCTGGTCGTGACCGTGCCTGGTGCGATAAACGGAACCCCTCAAAGCAAAAGTCTGAATCCACAAAGGGGGCCGTGGAATGTAAATGCTCGAGATTTGGTCCGAAGTTGTCTGAAAGGAAAGAGTTAATGGGCCCTTATTCGCTCGCCGGGTTAACGGCTTTGCCGGTCCTCTCAGGAGGTTTATCCCCTACACTCTTCCTTCTCCCTCTAAAGATGAAGGTTCGATGGAGTTTCTGAAAGGTGAAAACTGCCCAGGGTCTGCGACCTTATTTTAATATACACATTTGGTTGCCCACTTTGAAAAGCAAAAGCTATCGCTGCGAAGGAGTCTCCGTGTTTCTGGCTGGTCAAGACCCCTGTTTACCACCTTGATGTCTTCTTGTTTAACCTCGGGCTTAGGCCAATGCAAGCGCGTCACCTATGGGTGCAACGGCGTCTGATTCCGGGTCAGCGTCGCGCGGTTGGTCGTTAGGGTTCCAGGGTGTTCCATCTTATACCATCTAGAGTTGTGAGGAAACAGACCCGGGTCGGGCAAATCATTTACCTCAAACACCTTTTGAGTGAATCCCTGTGGTCGGAAGCGACTGGGAGCCTAAGCATGGCATGACGGTATTGTCATCAGGGTAAGTCTTAGCCGGCGGGATTATCATTCGAGGGGTCTAGAGGCCCAAATCAACCTAGATATGCACTTAGGATACCTGGGAGGTTAGTAAGAAAACCCTGTTCTCACGAAGGTCAGGTGCCATTTGGGTGCTTGCCGGGCGTTAGCAATAAAAAAAAATCGAAATGATAAAAGCAAAAAAAATGGAAAAGAGAAAATGCACATACTTGCAAACAAAAAAAAAATCTTTTTATGATGAAACAAAAAAATATCAAATATAAAAAAGAAAACAAATTAATTTTACATGATTGCATTTGCGTGCAGCATCTCACTTTTAATACCGCTTGCATTCGTGTGCTTGCCTATCGCATTTATCATCACCACATCTTTCCCTTACCTTCGTTAAATAAAGGCTTGGCCCCTTGACCAGTTATCAAGGACAGTCACATGACCATTTGCTTATTGAGCAAGGGGCCAAGTCAGAACAGAAATTCTGATTTGTTTGTTTCAGTGATGTGTGCAGGGATTCAGGCAACAGAAGTAAAGGTGAAAACCAAACAAACCGAACCTTGTATTTTATTCCAAAAAAAACCAAAAAAATTACATCAAGTTCCGCCCTCTCTCTCTGCATCACTCGTCCCACTACTCTCCGGGCAAAACGCTCTCAAAGGTGCTACCCAACTACGAAAAGCGGTACTCCTACCGCTCTGTACTCCCCTTCATATTCCCACATCCCGGCGTTGATCCACGGAAGCAGTAGAGAAGCTACCAACACGAAAGCCACGCTCTCGTGCTCTTCGGTAGCGCTCCTCACCATCTCTCAGCCACTGTTCAGCAAGGCCAAGGCTGATTCGGAGTTCGAATAGTTGGGCCTCCATGGCCCTTCGTTCCTCCCTTTCAGTCAATCTGTTGGCTCTTTCTCTCTCCGCGTCTCTTTCTCTCTCTGCACGTTCTCTCTCACGGTCTTCCCTCTCCAACTGGAGAGTGATCCTCAGTTCCACGGCATCCCTAGAGGAGTCGTCATCAGGATGACACCGCAGTTCCCTCTCCAGTTCTGCTATCCTAGCCTCCTTCTGCGCAGCTTGGGCAAGCGCTCCTTCCGTCTCCTTTTCCTGCCAAATGTACCATCTCAGATACGCGATAAGGCGTAAACCAAGAGAACTCAACGCTGAAACTTTTACCTGTATACGGAGCATCCCTTCTGCCTCCGCAGCACGTTGCGTGGCGTGAGCAAGTTGCTCATGAAGCAAGTTAAGTTCGGAGGTAGGAATCCACAAGCTGGAGGAGGTACCACCTACTCCCGTCGCTGGGGAAGCCGCGCCAATCTGGGCATGCTACGACCACGTGAATTAGCAGCCAACATCTGGAATCTGGGGTTTTAATTAGGAACGTACTGTACACCTATCAAGGCGCTCGTAGCTCCGCGGGCATCGCCCAACTGTTGTTCCATCTCTGCCAAGCGAGTTCGTAAATTCGCTATCATGACATCCCGGACATCCTGCAGCCATACGAGTCAGCATTTCCACCGGAAAACCAAAAAAGAGAAAAAAGAAGAAAGAAGAAAAGAGAAAAAGGGGAAACCTACCTCCACAAGTCCCCGGGGTTGGAGCCGCTCTGCGTACTTTATCCTATATAGACGCAAGTAGTCTTCGCTATCCCGCGCCTGCGATTCTACAATCATGCCACCCCGTTGCCAATCTTCGTACTGTTCGGGGAATCGCACACGCCAGTCAATGCAGGTCGCCGGTCCCCGCGTCTTTCTCCCGACACGAGGTGGCGCAGCCGTATCCACCCATTCCTGAGCCAGTCCTAAAGTCCTCATAACCAATCGTAGCCGAAGTGGCTCGATTTCATTCAGGCAGTGCATCCACAGTTCCCGTCCGAACCGGGCACGACTTGCTAGAACCCACGGCTGGTCAGCATCGACTATGTCTGAGTAGGGTCTCCAGTTTACCATCGCTGCTGGGAACTCCTGTAGCTCTCGCCTTAGCACCATCAGTTGGTAGGTTAGGGGTGCCGCACTCATGATGGGTTCCCACCGCCTGGCTAGCGGCACCATCGCAGGTCGCCAATGCCGAGCTCTCCCCATAGGGAGGTAATAATAGCTCCACAGCTGCTCGGCGCAGGCCATCAGAACTTTGCAAAAACATAAAAAAATACAAAACAAGCAAAACCAAAAAAATACCTGGATGAATGGTGTGAAACCACTCACAGTCATCTCACGATCCGTTTCTTGGAATAGGCCTGCAAACAAGTGTGCCAGCATGGCGGCTCCCCAGGCATAATACCCTACTCTTTCAAGGTATGACAGCAGCTCCAGGAAGCAACATTAGATACCGTCCCCTTTCGAGCCCAGTACCAATCTCCCCAAAAGGAAGAGGAGAAATCTCCTCAAATCTATGTTGCATCTTTCCCAGTCGCCGAAATCTGTGCAGTACACAGCGCGACATCCTATTTCTATCCTTTTCATGAACTCTTCTGAGGATTCATCGTCCCACCGACGAGTGTCGGTGAGCCCTAATGCATCCATCAGGGACGCCCTAGCTACCGACCTGTTTTTCCGACCATCCAGGTCCAAACCCAGTAACTCCTGGGCACCTTCTCTATAGTCCGCGTAAGTGACTCCGGTCACTGCCTCGCCCTCTACCTTCAGGCTTGTGATCCGGACCACATCCTCCAAGCTGGGCACCATGTGCCCCCAGGGCATCAGGAATGCCCGGCTCACTGGGTCCCATCTCTCACACAAGGCTTAGATCAGAACTAGGTCAAGCTGGATCGGCTCGATCCGAAGGAAGGTACCAAATCCCATCACGTCTAGCCTCGCCTTCTGAAAATCTGGGAGGCCCCTGTACGCTGCTACTACCAACTCCCATAAGATTTGTGATTTCATCACAACCTACACATACAAGGAATGGGGGTGAGGTTTGGTCAGAAGAAAGGAAGAAAGAATGAGAAAAGGGCAAGAAAACTTGGCTTACGAGTTGTGATTGGGCCCTTTCGCTGAAGTGCCCTTCAAGGTCTGAAAGCCTCCTGGAACTACTACCACTGGACCTGCTTCTCTTCGAGGAATGGGAAGATTCGCCCTCCATCCAACTCTCAGAATTTTGAACTCCTCCTCTCCCGTAAGAAATTGTGCTCCTTGAGTTAGCTCTCGATATACCTGGGAGGATAAAAGGGACAAGAATTTATAGAAATGGAAGGAGTGCGGGCCAAGATTGCCTCCATCACCTGTCAATAATAGCCCTCGCAATGAGGCACCGCCCAAGCGGTCCCATGTGTCGCTTCACCGCTCGCACAGGGTGATTGACTGGACGAAGAATAGGACGAATAGCCCCTATGTTGTCTAGGGATACCCTATCATAATTTGGAGGACATCCGCAAAATTTGACATAACATCCGGGAAAAGGAACTAGGGCCGTCATTATTGACTTCGACGACAGATTCCCGTGGAAAATGGTCACAACAAGATGCGATTCTCTGCTTGGGGCGGAGTCTCGACAGACCTATCACATGGGAACAGTGCAAAGGAGAAGAAGTGTAGGGAAGAAGGAACGCACAGACCTTTATCTTAAGCTTTTGTTTAATTGAAATCATTCTCAAAAGAGTCCTTTAGGCTTGTTTTTTTTGCAGCACCTCTGGTTAATAAAAACCCGTGCTGGGAATTCAACATTCTCTCCCCGCTTGTTAAGAGCAACCCTTAGTTGGGCACCGCACACACTTCACGGCGCCCTTAGCTGGCTCCTTTGATAAAAACACCGTTGCTATCTTGGCCATGCCATGAGAATATCTGAAAGCCTTTTCTCTTCTTTACTCGGCCACGTACAGGGGCAAGAGGTTGACGGATGAGATGACCAACCTTGGTAATCCCCAATACGAGAGGAGTCTCAAATAGGGGCAGTCTTGACCCAAACTAAATATGAATTTCATGATATACATCTAGCCAAAAGGGGTATTATGAACATCAAGTCAGAATTTCGATAAAAGCAAAAGTATGAATTATGGCATGACACGAGTGACAAAATCCCCGCAGGGAAAACCCTGGTCGTATGCATGTCATGGGTCTAAAAATCAAAGGCACAAAGCCCCGGCACAATAGACTACCTCTTTGAGGGAACACCTTGAAAAGAATTCAAGTCTTGATATCTCCCATCCTGCATAAAGCTTATCTCCAATTGTTCTTCTCTTCTCCCTCCAAGACCGAATGTTTCTCGGGTATGGCCTTGGTAGGGGCACCGTTAATCAAGGGCAGTCGGTTATAGGATGCCACTTTCAATGCACGTCTAGCTTTGGGCAGTTTTAGCGAAAAGGGAAGGAACAAGGACCCCTAGCCAGTGGTTCAAAACAACCCTTTGATGCTGCATTAACAATGTCTAAGCCAAAATCCAAAAAAAAATGAATATTTCCCGATCAAAATCCCAACAAAAATTCAAAATATTTTCCAAAAATCTCCATAAAAATTCAAATATTTTCAAAAATCTCCATAAAAATTTGCATATTCCAAAACTCATAAAAATTTGCATATTCCAAAACTCATAAAAATTTGCATTGTATTTTCTGATGGTGTTTTGCAGGAACAGCTTTACAGAGACCAAAAGCACGGGATGAGTCCTATCTCCACTTATTGCTATCAATCTATTGGTTCATCCCAATATTCTCATAACATGCCACCCTGGACATTTTGATTATCATTTCCTCATATCTCATGATTATTCATCTCCAAATCTTTCAATCAACTCCTGCTCATTTCATCTGATTATTCTGCCGATGGGCATTATCAGATCTTGATCATTTAACTCCAAAAACTTGATTAGCCAGATTGTCATCCTCATGACAAACAACAAATAATGATGCTTTCCTATGTCATGATTTGACTTATGCTGTTCATGATATATGCTATGATTGGTTGCTTTGATTCATGCTATGCTTGCTACGCTTAAATGCCTTCTTCATTGTTTGTTATCTTTTATATCTTGGCTAATGAATTTTTGAGCGCAAGAAGAGGCTCTTGGTCCCGCCGGTAGGGCATCATCGCTCAAAGTCCCACGGTGCTTGCAGCTCATTTCTCAGTTCCCATGCTTATTGATATCACCATCTCCCTGTATGCATACTACTATATGTTACATATGTTACTAGATTATATGAAGGACCTTGTGGCTTTGGTAAATCTGGGATTTGAGTTCCCCTTCATCAAAAATAATGATGATTCCAGAGAAGTCTTAGTCACACGGATAGGCCGTTGAGCCGTCCAAGACTGGGGACGATGGTTCCCTTTTTACGAGTTGGTGCGTGGATAAACGGGCTTCGGCTTAGTATCAGCTCGCAGAATTGGTTTCTTGACTCAGTCTGGGCAGTTTAACAATATTATCCTTGATTATATTATATCTTCATTTGTTATTTTCCCTTTAGCCCAGCATGCATTCATGTAGGACTTTGAATTAACATTGGAAAATCATTCTGATAAGCTGATGTTGAGAGTTGAATTGATCTTAATCTTTCTCGATATGAGATTTTCATTGCCGAATTGAGTCCTCAGTTCGATTTGTTACTGTTTTGGGTGATTTTCTCGAGAGCTCCTTGTTTGGATTTTTATCATCTTATTTCTATCATTTCCCTTTGATCCACCTTGGCTGCAGCACGTCCACTGGCTGGTAATCGCTCCCCAATGGTGAAACTTACAGGTTTGTGACCTGGGGTACTTCCACCGCGCTGGAAGTTGATCATTTTATTTTATCTCCTTCGTGCACCGCGTGCACACTCCCCTTTTATCCAAACATTGTTGATTTCGTTGGATTTCCCGAGATTTGCTTCATCTCGTGCTTTTGATTTGATTCTCATCAAGTGATGTTGATTGCGTGTCTCATCGCACCTTGGCATCTACTTTTCAGTTTGCTACGCTCCCTTGCAAAGCAGACGCCAAGGCGGGGCAGCTGTAGACACGCTAAAATTGACATTATTTTGAGTATTTCTCATATTGACTTGTAATGCCCCATTTGACCCTCAAATTAGCTTGTTTGAGTGATTTTTCCCATTTTCTTGAATTTCTCCTATTTTTCCCTCATTTCCTCCTTTTTCCTATTTTTCTGGATTTTTTGGGCATTTATCTCTATTTTCTGAATTCACGCCCTCATCAGGGGCGTGTTTTTGAAACACGACCTGATCTAGGGCGTTTCTTCCCATTTCATCTATTTCTCCCCCATTTTATCTATTTTCTGAATACGTGACCTGGATAAGGGCATTTTTTAATTCACAACTTCGCTCAGGGCGTTTCTTTGAGAAAGGATGACCTTTCCTGAGGGCGTCAATTCTTTTGGTTTGACCGGCTTCCCCCGTTTTAAAACTTGAAATTAACGCCCTTCCCAGGGGCGTGTTTTTAAAGGTGGCTTTTCCTGAGGCGTGTTTTTACATTTTTCAAATATGGGGAGTTTTTATTTCTAAAATTGGTTTTGAAAGAAACGCCCTTGTGCAGGGCGTGTTTTTAAGAAACGCCCTCTGACAGGTCGTCAATTCTTGAATTGACGCCCTGACAAGAGGCGTGTTTAATCTTCCGGCTTCGCAGCCCTTTCCCCAGAGAGTCCTTGCCTCATTAGACTCCTGCCTTGATTGGGGCTCTTGCCCATTCTTATCCTTCCCCCTTATTGGACTCTTGCCCATGTTTATCCCCATTTTTTGGATTCCCCTTGTTCGATCCCCTTTTCTCCCCCCTTCGGATTCGAACGTTCCTCTGGCTATTCTTCTTCTTCTTCTGTGTGTTTTCTTCTTCTGTCTTCCTATTCTTCTTCTTCTTCTGTGTGTTTTCTCTTCTTCTCCTTCCATCTTCTTCTGTCTTTTTCTTCTGTGTTATTTTTCTTCTCCTTCTTCTCCCGTTCTGTCTTCTTCTTCTTTTTTTTTTCTTCTTTTACAGGAACCGAAGGCTGCTGCTTGGCTAAGGAGGAGTCTCCCACCTTCAAGTCTGCATCCTTTGAGAGCTTCTCCCCATCGAGCATCAAAGCCAAAGGAGCAACAAATAGATTTTTTATCTCAACTCTTCTTCTTTATCCTTTATTTTAGTTCATAATTCATGCATCATGCATCATATATTTCATCATTGTTTTTATTGATTTTTTTCTTCTCAACTATGTTGAGAATCTCCCCTTAGTGCATCTCTTGCACTCTTTTATTATTTGCATTCATTCATCATATTTTCCACACCCTCTTTGCATAGGGGTTTAAGGGCAACCACCCTTAAGGTGTGTTCTTCACCATATTTTCATGCTCATATTTTTATTTAGGATTTGATGCTACACTCATCATATTTCTAATTCATATTCTTTATTGGTGTTTGTGTCTCTTTTTGCAAGGGTAAATAATTAAAGAACTCTCTTCATCGGCCGGCCGATTTGAAGAGAAAGGAGCACCTACAATCAACCGCACTCCAAGGTATTTTTCGCGATCTCTCCCATGCTTTCATTGTTATATTTTTGAGACCTCGCGTCTCTGGCGATCACACACTCCCCTTAGCACCTCGTGCTCATGCTTATTGTTTATTAATATTTCTTTGTTTAAGTGGATTTTCTTAGAATCTACAAATTAGCGATCACGGTGGGACGCTTTGTGTTCTCTTTATTACCCCTTTCCCCTTAGGCACCCGCGTGTGCCGTCTCCCCTATTGCACCCTCGGTGCGTCTCCCTTTTTGTGCCCCTCGGGCACCCTCCATTGGTTTTACACCCTCCCCTAAGTGATCGGTCGGTTTGTTGATTCTTCTTTAAAATTTCCACTTATTTAAAATTCTTGATGAGCATGCTTATTCTATTGATTGCCATGATTGTGTGATTGAGTGTTAATACTGCTGGCCGTGAAGTTTTTCTGGAGAAAGTGAATTCACGCCTCTGGAAGAGGCGTTTTTCTTGATTTAACGCCCTAACCCAGGGCGTCTTCTTCATATTTTACGCCATCTGACAGGGCGTTTTCCAACATATTTCCGGGTTTTCCTGTTTTATATTGCTGCCTGTGAATTCACGCCCTTCCCAAAGGCGTTTATTTGTTGATTAGCACCCCACATCAGGGCGTCCCTTTATTGATAGCGCCTCACCCTAAGGCGCGTTTTACCCTGGGCCCCTCACGTTGATTCACGACAGTCACACTGTCGTGTCCTTTGTTAGTAGTTCCCTCTTCCAGGGCGTGTTTTTACTGTGGGTTTCCAGAACCCTTCCCGTGGGTGAGTTTTCATGCTATTTCATGTTGATTAATCATATTGTTGTGGTTGGCTTGATTTCCCCTGTTGCATTCATTCTTTGCATTGGTTTGGGAGCCCCCTCCTCTTCATTAGGATCCACACACCCTCTTGGAATCGGGACGACCCTCCATTGAGCATTCCGTCTCTTTAGACTGGAAATCCCTTTTCCAAGCCTCCGTAAGTCCCCGCACCCATGGATTCCCTCACGGACGCCGGGCAGGTTGTACCCTTTTGAAGTCCCGAATTAGTTGGCCTAAACGTGGTGAGAGAGTATTCCTAGTTGGCATTGGAGTTAAATCATATTTGAAACTAGGTTCCTCCCCTTGTGTGAATCATATCAATTTGCATAAAATCATTAATTCACCAAGATTCAAACATAAGAAATCAAGGTAACCATCACAACTTGTGTGTTTCTTTGCAAATTATTTGCACACTAAATTGCTTGAATGGCTTACTTTGATAGACAAAATAACATGTTCAATTCAATTAATGTTCATGAGGGTGATCAACCTAGCACATCTTATTCCCCTCAAATTCAACATGTTCATCATTCTCACCATACTTTCAAGGGACCACGTCCTCATTCTTATGGTGTTGCCCGACCCATGGGCAATGTCCATCCTCATGGTCCCCCTACCCAATTTCAAGCCACTACTCCTACGGGACCGCCTCGTCCCAATGATGAGAAGGTCTCCCAGATTTTGCATGCATTAGATCATCTTACCCCTCAACAGATCCAAGCCCTTAAGGCCGCTGTTGAGGGTGCATCTCCTTCATCTCCCCTTTCCAATCCTAATCGGGTGGCCCATCACCCACATCCCTCTTCTATTCACGACCCACTTCCCTCTTCCACTCATGTTCCTAATCGGGTAGCCCATTACCCATCTCCTTCTATTCACACTCCTCCTCGGGTGGTCCGACACCCGCCTCCTTCTATTCCTCCTCCATCGCGGCCCCGAGGCCCATTTATTCCTTGCAATCCGGCCCGTCCGGGTCCTTTTACGGGTCATCCCGTCAACTCCCCTCCACGGCCTTTTTATACGGCCCTTCCTCCTTCAAGGCCCTGCCAGCCCTCGGTTGTTCAAGTCACACCCCTCCAACAATCTCTGCTTGATAAGATTACTTTGATGGAGGAACAAATAAAGAGGGTCACGGCTCCTCCTACTCCAGTCAATCCTCTCCATGCCGCTTTGGACGAGATTACAAAGATGGAGAGAGAATGGAAAGACAGGAGGGATGATTATGGCGTCGGCATCTCAAGCAAGCAGGAGCCGGCATTTGAAGAATCCAAGGCAGTATACGATGATGATGAAGCTCCGCAGGCACCCTTTCCGAGTTTCCTTAACTTTCCGCTTTCCCCATTTTCATTCGATGAACCTCCTGCTCAGGATGAAACCATCCCTGATCCAACCCCTATTTATGAGACTAATTGGTGTTACGATGATGGGTCGATACTTCAATCACCCACACCGGCACATTGTAAGTCTCCTCCTATCCTTGACACCGCATACATTACACCTCCTCCAGTTACACCATTGACCTCCGCAACACTGGCCTCCCCCAAGCCTTCCACTATTAAACCTCCACCCGTTAAGCCATCTACCTCCACACCATTAGCCTCCATCAAACCCACCATTGAACCTTCCCCAATTAACCTCCCATTACCGGCACCTCGGCCTTCCATTATCCCTTTAAAACCCACTTTGCCTATTCCCCCACTTAACCTTTCTCCTTTACCCATGGCTAATCCTGAGCAGGATCCACCCCTTTTTGCACTCGAGCCAATCCCAACTGCTTCCGAGCAGAGGGAGAAACTCGACGTGTTTGAAACTCCACTTATCCTTTCTCCAACGCCTTCTATTACACCATCACTATTCATGGAGCCTTTCGCCTCCGCTTCACCTCCCTCTACTACTCGGAATGGGGGGCCTTCTACAAGCACAGGTGCCGAGGACGATCAAGAGCCGGGCAGCAAGGATTTGGCCGCGCCATTCAAGATTCAAGAATTCATTTGCCGGATGCCAATCCGGGTTATTGTGCCAAGCACGGTCGAAGAAGCCAAGTCGCCGCCATGCCAAGCATTGATGCTGTGTAAGGGCCGGCCAGGGCACCCTTTGTTCCGATTTCCAAATTTTGAATCTTTGGGCAACATAATGCTTCCGAGCCCAACTTTCTAACTCCCTCACACCATTACTTTGCACTCTCCAAGGGAGTTGACATTCACCATTGAAGCTTCGACAGGGGCTATTTCTCATACACTTTCACTGCCGTGGAGGGGCAGTTATCTTAATGCTAAGGGGCCATCCCTTATTTGTTCCACTTTCTATTCATCCATCTCTATCACTTTTTCTTCATGGGCCATTCCCAGGGTTAGGAGGAGGATCTCATCCTCTCGCCCTTCACATTCTTCATATTCTTTGCATTTCATGTATTCATCGCATCCATCCCATTGCATGCATTTGCACCTCATGCTTCCCGGGTTTCCAAACCCGTATCTTCCCCGCCTTCCGGCACCTCCGGATATTCCGCACTTCCCATCTTATTCATCTTCATCTTTTTATCCACTATCCCTGGGGCATCGCGTCCCTTTTCCTGCTATCTCCCTGGAACCTCTAGGAATTTTATCCCTCCTCTTTGGGCATCTCGCCCTTTCTGATTCTATTCCTCCGGAACCTCCGGACTTTCCCCTCGGGCATCGCGCCCCTTTCCATTCTCCGGAACCTCCGGACCCTTCTCTCGGGCATCGCGCCCCTTTCCACCTTCCTCCTCCGGAACCTCCGGATTTTCCCCTTGGGCAACGCGCCCCTTTCCATCTTATTCCTCCGGAACCTCCGGATTTTCCTCCTGATCCTCCTTCATTCCTCTCTCTTGGGCATCGCGCCCCTTCTCATTTGCTACCTCCGGAACTTCCGGACTTTCCCCTCGGGCACGACGCCCCTTTCCATCTTCTCTTTCTTTATTTGCTTCCTCCGGAACCTCCGGACTTTTCCCTCGGGCACGACGCCCCTTTTCACCTTCTCCTTCCTGATTTCATTCCTCCGGGACCTCCGGATTTTTCTCTCCTCCTTGGGCATCGCGTCCCTCGGCATTTGCTTCCTCCGGAACCTCCGGACCCTCCATCTTGTGAACGCGTCACGTGGTGGACTGAGAGAGAGAGATGGGGTTTCTCCCTCTTTGAGTGATAAAGGGTGAAAGAAATGAGGACAAAAATAATGAAACGCGCGCTATAGGGGATATGGAAGAACGGTGGACAAGTATGACCTACAGATAAGACAACAGCGGGGACATGGAGAATTTAGACTGACCGAACTCCGGTACGTGGCGGAGATAGGGGTCCGAAGACCCTCTCACGCAAACTGAACCCCTTCTCGGTAGGCGTAACCCACCGTTCCGAGAGCAGTTTTTCAGATACCGAATTCGAGTCTTGGGACTCTACGTGATAGAATTTGACAGACGGGAAGACATGTGAACTCGGAAATTGTAACGATATATCACTCCCCGAACAGTTACAAGAACAATATGAATAAAAACACACCACCGCAGGACATTGGTCTTTACGGGGTTTTAACAGGAATATAGCAATATGAGCAGCAATTAATATATGTACATCTAGAAACCACCGCGAGACATTGGTCTTACGGGATTTTTAATGCAATATAAATAATAAATATAAGTATATATATAAACCACCACGAGACATTGGCCTCTGCGGGATTTTTAATGCATTATAAATAATAAATATAAATATATATACAGACCACCACGAGACATTGGCCTCTGCGGGGTTTTTACTATAACATAGATAATAAATATAAGAATATAAATATATGAACCACCACGAGACTGTGGCCTCTGCGGGGTTTTTACTGTGACATAAATAATATAAATAATATAAATAATATATATATATATATATAAACCACCACGAGACTGTGGCCTCTGAGGGGTCTTAATGTGACATAAATAATATAAATAATATATATATATATATATAAACCACCACGAGACTGTGGCCTCTGAGGGGTCTTTACTATAAGATAAGTATATGTGACAGGAAAGGAAAAGTGATGAAATAAACCGCCGCGAGATGTTGATCTCCACGGGGTTTTAAAGCGATGATGGGGGAGTGCTGAAATTAAATAGTTAGGAGTTAGAAAGTAAAGTGCAAAAAATAAAATACTGAAATGGAAATGGTCGCGGGAGGTGACCCACCGCACCAATTAGGAGTTAGATATACAGAAAGTAAATGACGGAAACCACCGCGGGGAATAATCCTCCGCGCGGGTGAGGACAAGACACAAGAGTAACCGCTGCGGGAATTAACTCTCCGCGGGTGTTATTAAAACAAAGATGATCAAAATGAAGCGCGCGTTAGGAGTTTTGTGATCGCCAGGGACCGAGAGTCCCGAGTGAATTGATCGCTTTCGCCTTTGACACGGGGTTATGCGGGCTCCAACTTCCTCTTCGTTCGACAGGCCGAAGAAGAGGGCCTTTAACTGGTTACCCCTACACAAAGAACAAACAGAAAAAAAATAACTAGTTGGTGAGAACGACGGCAGTGTAGTACCAATCCTTAGATAATAAAACGGTAAATAACACGAACAAACACGTACCTGGTTGGTGTGTTTAAAACCCCTTTAGAACTAGAAGGGGGGGAGAATGACATGATGAAATGCACGAACACACAAAAATATCCACAAGGGAGGCCCTCTCGGAGAGAAAGGGATGACACATGTGCTAAGATGATGCATGGAACATGATTAATTGACTAAATAAAAATAAGAGAGGGAAGAAAAGCTTATCGGTGGAGGCCAGCGACGAGCTTTGAGAAGGGCTTCAACGGCACGAACACAGTACGACCGAGGGCCTTCAGAGCGGACTTCAGAAATTGGTTAAGCCGGTCATAAGAGCACACACACACGAGCATATACACATGAATGATAAGTATATTTATATAAATATATATTTAGACATATTAAAGATATTTAACATATACATAAATACAAATATTTATAAACAGATACATAAGTTGGTCCAAATAAAAGAACATGAATTTGAGAGAGAAGGCGAGAAAGGGAGAGAGAAAATTCCTTTTTTTAATTCCTTTTTTAAGACTTTATTTTTAGGAGAAAAGGGATGAGATATATATACATATATGATATAGATATATATCTATGATATCTATATATATAGATATTATGTATATGTTATATATATATATATATATATATATATATATATATATATATATATATGGGGGAGAGAAAGAAAGAGAAAGGGCAAGAGAGAGGATGAGAGGGAGAAAGGGACGGAGGGGGGGCGTGTGAGAGAGAGAGAGAAGAGAGGGAAGATGATTAAAAAAATGAAAAAGAGAGAGAGAGAGAGAGAAGAGAGGGGCGAGTGAGAGAGAAAGAGAGAAGGAGAGAGTAAAACTATTAAAAAAAAGGGAGAGAGAGGGAGTAAGGATGAGAGAGGGGGGAGGGGAATAAACAATATAAAAAATAAAAGAAAGAGTGAGGGAGAGATCGAGAAAGAGAGAGAGAGAGAGAGAGAGAGAGAGACGCAATAGAGAGAGGGAGAGAGAGAATAACAAATTAAAAAAAAAGAGAGAGTGAGACGGAGAGAGGAGAGAGGGTGAGTGAAAGAACGGGGGGAGAGAGAACGAGAGTGAGAGAGGAAAGGGGAGAGAGAGAGGGAGAGTGGGGGTGCGAAGGGAGAGAGAAAGAGAGAGATGGGAGAGGGAGATGCAGAGACGAGAGAGATGGGAGGGGGAGCCGCGACCGCGGCGGTCACGACGGGGGGAGGAAGAGAAGACGGGGAGAGGGAGAGAGAGTAGAGAGAGGGAGAGAGATCGGGAGGGAGAGATGCAGAGAGGGAAAGAGAGGGGGAGCGCGAGGGCGTCCGCGTCGGGGGGCTCCGCGTCGGGGGGCTCCGCGGCGGCGACGTGGGGAGGTGACCGGAGGTCACCGGCGACGGCTCACTGCAGTGTGAGGGTGGCCGACGAGCGGTGGTGGGGCGTCCACGGTGGTTGGCGACGCGGATGTGGTGGAGTCCGGCGAGAGGAGCTCGCGGTGGCTTGCATGCAGGCGATGCAGGGGGGCCGATGGCGAGTGGCACGTGGGGGTGGAAGAGGTGGCCGGGGGAGTTCGGAGGTAGACGACGGCGAGGGAGCTCGGGCGTGAGGTGTTGCGTGAGGTGGACGACGGTTACTCCGGCGGTGGTCTGTCGGCGGAGACGACGACGTGGGCGGCTGGAGCGGCCGCCGGAGGCGGGGGCGTCGTTGGAGGCGGGCCGGAGGCAGGTCGGTGAAGAAGAAGAGGGGGTGAAGGTGGAGGGGGCGGTGTGCAGCGGCTGAGGGTGTTGGTGTGGAGAGGGGGGTTGGCGGTGTGCAGGTGGTGGAGAAGAGAGGGGGTGAAGGTGGAGGGGGCGGTGTGCAGCGGCTGAGGGTGTTGGTGTGCAGAGGGGGGCGAAGGTGGGGGTGTGGTTAACGGTGGTGGCTGGGTGGTTGTAGAGGGGGGAAAAGAGAAGGGGAGGAGGGAGACGATGGAGGTTGTGGGGTGGCTGTCGTGGGGAGTGGAGAGGGAGTGGAGGTGGCAGTGGCTGGGTGTACATGCAGGGAGAGGGAGATGGCCAGAGGAGAAGTGGGGGACGGTGGAAAGGTGTGAAGTTCAAAGAGAGATGGAGTGAGGGTGGAGGTCGGTCGGATGTGTGAGCGGAGGGAATGAGTGAGGGATGAGGGTGAGTGTGCATGGGTGTGTGCCGTGAGGAAGAAGGGTGTGTGCAGTGAGGTGAGAGGGAAGGAAAGAGACGGAGGGGAGGGGATTACGTGAGAGAGAGGGAAGGAAATAGAAAATAGAAAGGGACTTAGAGAGAAAGATGGGGTAGAGAATATTATTTCTAATTATCTTTTATTTTATTTTTTTATGCTTGTTTGTTTTTATTTATTTTGTTTCTTTTATTGATTCTTTTTATATATATATTATTTATGGTTATATATATATTTTTTTGGTTTTTAATAAATATATTATGTATATACTAAACACTTATATATATATTTATATTTTATGTAAATAAATTTATTAAAGAAAATCAATTATATTATGTTTACGTAAACACAACTACACACATTTTTTTTGGAATTTTATTTTTTTCTCTTTTTATTTATTTTATATGTACCATATTTTAATTTTCTCCCTCTTACCAAATAAATGCAATTTAGCCACAATTACAGAAATCACTCAAATAAAAGAAAATGTAAGCCACTTCAGGGCATTACGGTACAATATGGGATTTACTCATTGTAACGTCAGAAATGGCGTGTCTACAGCTGCCCCGCCTTGGCATCCACTTTGTAGGGGAAGGGCGTGTAATGGAATGAAACAAAGTGTATTGAAATGAAATGGAGTGGACTGAAAAGTCGATGCCAAGGTGTGATGAGACACGCTTCTAACATCACGCGATGGGAATCTTTCCCGAGTTTCACGAAGCAACCTTGAGGAAGGTTCTCCGAAATCCACGATTGTTTGGATGGTAAACAAACAAGGAAGGACATTGTGTGCACTGGGGCACAAACAAACTAAAAGGACCAACTTCACGGCGTGGAAGTACCTGGGTCGTAAACCTCAGGTTTCACCATTGGGGAGCGGTTACCAGCCATTGTGGACGTGCTACAACCAAGGTGGGTCCGAGGGGAATAAACAGATGATTGGAGACAGATCCAAACAATGGTTTCATCCAGAGAAACGTCCCAAGACAACCTCGGGGAAACTCAGTACTCGACTCGGAATGGAATATCCCATATTTAAGCAATTAAGCACAGTAGCTCACACAATCAGAGTAAGTGAGTGATTTTCCACAATGAACTCAAAGTCCTACATGAATGCATGCTGGGTTTAAAAGAAAAATAAAACAAACTAAAATAGAAACTAGCCAAGGATAATATTGCTAAGCTGTGGAGAGTGGGTCAGGATACCGATCCAATGAGCTGATACTGAGCCGGGGCCCGTTTATCCACGTACCGACTCATCGAACGGAACCGTCTTCCCCATTCTATCACAGCTTAACGGCCTATCCGTACGTCCTGATCTCCTCCGGGATCATCACTGTTTTTGTTGAAGGGGAACTCAGATCCCAGATTCGTCCAGACCGTAAGGTCCTTGGCATGCTCTAGTATCGTAAACATCATATAATACGATGCATGATAAGGGGGGACCACAATGATTGAATGATTAGGGGACAATGCGGGACAAGGTGGGGCATCGGTGGGACAGTGGTACCCCACTCGATAATTAACATAACAAAACAAGATCACAACTATGCAAGCACATTATCACACACAACAGAACGAAACTGGTAACACTGTTCCTAGATTCCTTTCCTCACTATAAGTATCCCCCGTTTGGCCTTAAGAAAATGCATTCAAGGGCGAGCTAAGGAAGTTGAAGCTCAGGAGGAGATCAAAGTTCGAGATGGAAGGTGAGTCTTCCCGTCCCGTGAAGAAAAGCAAGCCCAGAAACGAGTGCAAGCGGCTTACTGACTTCGAAGGGCATCTTAGCGGGAGAATCCAGTCTCGAATGGTGCGTTAACATTTCTTTTTTTGTGTTTCTGCAAGACTTTCTTATGCCCATTTTTGCCTTCTCCACCTTTCTATTTTCAGCCGTACCCTCTCTTTCCTGGCCCAAGGAAGTTTTCAAGGTTACCATGGCTATCGAAGCTCACTTCGAACATCTCAATCAGTATGAGGGCAATCATCAGAAAGTGGCATCTCCAAAAGCTCGTAACTCATGCCAAACATTACAACGAGATTCACATGGATTGGGCGGTTATGGGTGCACTGGTAGAGCTTTGGCACCCTCAAACCCATACATTCATTTTCCCCACTTTCGAGGCAACTATTCTTCTCGAAGAAGCAGAACTTCTACTTGGCGTGAAGAAATTTCAGAGAAATGGCAAGGTAAAGGTTATGCGCATGCTAAGAAGGGTGACTTCCGAGGAGGTGCTCAGAAGCTTCATGCCGTCTGAAACCATCAAGGGCGTCCAGACTCCGAAGGGAATCCATCTGCAAAAACTTGCAGATTGGGTCATAAATGCTCTTGAAAGGTTGACAAGTGATGATGATCGCATTGAAGGGCTCATGAAGGGATTCACCATCTGCTTAGTGGGTGCTCTCCTATTCCCTTATACTGACAACATAGTGGAGGAAGATCAACTAAGCGCCATCTGTGGAATTTGGGAAGGAAAGAGAGTGGGACCTGCTATCCTTGCTTATCTCTATAGCGGACTCACGGCTTCCAGTATGGGTAAGCCTCCTTTTGGTTGCGCACTCCTTTTGAACTGCTGGACTGACTTGCATTTCAAATTTAACCATCGTGAGGGAATGTCGTCTACTTCAAGACTCTTCCAACAAAGCCCGCTTCACCATATGGTCAATGTGTTAGGCTCTAGTGGTAGTATAGCAAATCGCGTTCCCTGGCTGAAGAAACGAGAAGACTGGCGGGCTCACTTCAGTATCATTGAAGAGTATATGTTCACTCGTGCACCGACATGCTTATTCCCATATGAGCTTCTTACGAGGTCTTCTCTTAACATGGAGCTCCAGCTTGTTGGCGCGTCTGAATTTACCCTTTACAACACGCACCGGTGTCACACTCAGATGGGCCTCCCTCGCCATTCATTCCCACTGCTATCCAAGCTTCCTTTAATCAGGAAAAGGGAGCTGGGCACAGGAGGTGACGCAAGAAATGTGAAGACAATCAAAGCGTCATGGAAGGCCAGCATTACACTGAGGGCAACAGAGTCTGTGAGTGAGGACGAAGAACTGCTGAAAGCTTATGTAATCGAGTTGGAGAAATTGAGGTCTGAGATGCCCAAACCATAATGTATCTTTTCTTGGAATAAATATGGAAGCTTTAATGCCATCTACATCCTTACTCTCTACTGTTTTTTTTCTTTTTTTTTATTCCCTTTTATTCTCTTTTTTTCTTGTTTTTGGCACAAACATCTGCAATAGCCAGTGCTAGGTGATAGCCAACCATTCCGGACAAGAGCTAAAAAATCAAGGTAACTAGCATGAGGAGTTGCCCTGTGATGCCCGGGAGCTGAAGATTTCCCTCCAAATGGCTGAGAGAGATAAGGCAAGAGATAAGAGAGAGAGAAAAGGCAAAAATAGAGCAGCACAAGAGACGCAGGAGATGGAGCTCTGAGAGAAAGAACATCGAGAGATGGCTCGCTCTGCAGATTAAAGGGGATTAGAGCTCACAACAGAGGAGCTCCTGGAGTTGATAGCATCTTCATCGGCAGAGCATAGGGCAGCTCAGCCAGCGGCCTCGACTTCAAGAGCTTCGCGGCCATCAGGGTCGCGAGAGAGACAGGAGGACGGTGAGGAGCACTGCCGAAGAGCAGGTGGGAACGCATGACGCGACAAAGCGATTGCTGCGTCACGGAACTATAGAAGGCCTCCGAGGGACTGCTTGCCTTCGGAGAGAGAAGAGATGTAACCAGGAGGGTGATGAGGGTTAGTGAGTGGCTTGTTCACTCACTCCCTTCTCATGACGGGCACAAACCCTTATATATATGTGCAAGTGAAATAGGTTGGTTTGAACACGGCTGGTTCGCCCTGAATGTGTTCCTTCTGCTCCACACCTCTTCTCCATCACATAGGTTCCCGCGAGACGTACTCGACGAGATGTCTCCTTAAAACACGGGGCGGTGACTCACCATAGCCATGATTTTCAAAGGGGATCAGCCACGGATTTCAACAATATCGGCCCGTGGTGCTCTTTTCACGTGAATGTCCCTTATTTCCTTGTTTGCGCTAAAAGTAGTCGCAATAGGACAAGGGACACGCGGAATCTTTGGACCGAATAGGAGTGGCGGGTCAACAAATCACAGCTCTGCTCCATTTACTTCACATGGTAAAGTGGCACGCGAGTGTACCGTGACCATGACTTTCAAAGGGATCTACCACCAATTTCAACAACGTCGGTCCCTGGTCCTGTTTTCCCGTATAAATGTCCCCCACTTTCTTCTTTGCGCTAAAAGTAGTCGCAACGGGACAATAAACACGGGGAATCTTTAGACCGCATGGGGAGGGCAAGTCAACAAATCACGCCTCCAAATTGATCATTCCAGATGGCAGAGTGACATGCGAGAGTAAAGAGAGGGTGACTTGTCGTAAAGGACGTTGCTGGGGTGATGGTGGTAGATCCAGACCATCTTCTTTCCAATCCTATAAATACCTCCCCTTTCGCTCGACTTGGAAACACCGAAGTCCTGAGAGCAGACTTGAGGAGTGCAAATTTGTAAGGAAGGGAGGTTGTGAGTGTTGCTCTTTTTTCAGGATGGAGGGTGAATGTAATGCCCCGGATTTTTCGGATATTTTTCAGATCATTTTAGTGGGTCTCGGAGTGTATTTTGTGCTTTACACGTGTTTTTCCCTGATGTGCCTTCGGAACTCTTTGCAGGGCAAACCGTGGCGTTCTCCGACTCCGGGACAGTACCACTGCGTTGTGTTCCTTCCGAGGATCGCGGAGGTAATTTTTCGTAATTTTCTGAATTTATCGAATTTTCGGGTTTTCCTATATATACTAACCCTTTCCTCTCTCCCCCTCTCATTCTCTCTTTCTCACTCTCTCTCTTCTCTCACGCCCTCTTTCTCCCCTCTCTTCTTCGGCGGCCGACGGAGCGAGGCGGGGGCGAGGCGGAGGCGGCGCGGGTGAGGACGCGGGCGAGGATGGGCGAGGATCGAGGCGGTGGAGGCGCGTGGGAGCTCGTGGCGCGGTCGCGAGCCGGCGAGGGTTTCACGGCGTTTCTTCGCGGATCGGCGAGCTCGGGGCGCGAAATCTTCGGTGGAGGTAGGGTGATGGTTCCCCAGCTCGTGCACTTCCTTTCCCGCGAGTTTCGTAGGCCGTGGTGAGCCGAGCGGGTGGAATCGGGGTTTTTGGGCAAAACCCATGTTTTAGGGCTTGTGGGCCGATCTCCCGTTTCATTGCGTTTTTGGCCGATCCGAGGCCGTAGATGCATGCTAGGGGCTTCTGGGGAGCTTCCCCCTTGTTTTCCCCCTCTCCTGTTGAGGTATGGGGGCGTGGGACGAGTTTTGGGTCGTTTCCCGCCGTAGCGTTCTCGGAAGGAAGTGACGGTCCTTCCAGTGACCGTCACTTGGTGTAACGCGCCTAGGCAGGGCCGTTACATCCCCCTTCTGTTGGCCTTTGGTGGTCTGTGGGTGTGACGGTCCCACGATAGACCGTCAGGTGCTGTGACGCACCAGGGCTAGACCGTTAGAGTCTCTTCCGTTGGTTTTCGGGTCAGGCGTGTGACGCACCAGGGCTGGCGCGTCACAGCCTTGTGACGCCCCAGGGTGGGTGCGTCACATTCCCTGTTACCCAGCTGAGGGCTGGGGGTGTGACGGTGCCGTCTGGACCGTTACTTGCTTGTAACGCGCCCAGGGTGGGCCGTCAGAGTCGTTTTATCCGTTGGAAGGGCCGCGTGTGTGACGCGCCAGGCCAGACGCGCTACATCCGTGTAACGCGTTGAGGCAGGCGCGTTACATCCTGCTTTCACGCTGAGCGCGTGAGGCATGTAACGCACCAGGGAGAGCGCGTTACATTCGTGTAACGCGCTGGGCCAGGCGCGTTACATCCTGTGTTTCTTCGGGCCGTGTAACGGCCTGCGTTAGGCCGCCAGGTGGATGTGACGGTCTCGCCTAGACCGTTACAACCCTGTGACGGTCTAGGGTTAGACCGTCAGGCCTTGTGTCGTTCCGAGGCGAGTTTTTGTGTTCTCCGCCTTGCCCCGCAATGTGTGGATCCCTAGTCGACCCGGTTGGGACCCAGTGGTCGACCTGCGGTCTTGTGAGTGTCCCTGACACCCGTGGGTTTCTGTGCCCGTGTTTTGAGGGTGTCGGGAGGGACCGTGTTACCTTGATTAGCGTGCCCGTAGGTGTGGTGGGTCCGGGTGACCCCACGTGTTCCGGGCTTTCGTGTTACGCTCGATCGAGTCACCGTGTATCGATGTGTGTGTGCGGTGGGGTCTTCCCCGCATGTCGTGGGTTTCTTTGGAAGGTGATTCCCGTGTGGGCCACGTGTTTGGCCTTAGACTGCGAGTCCAGTTATCCGGCCTGGGGCTGGAGGTTTCCTGCTTGCTACAAGATGGGAAATCGTTGTGGTGGCTTGTGTGCTGCCCTGGGAATCGTGCTTCTGCGTTTTCCGTGTGGCCCGTGTGAGTGGCCTTTGTCCCTTGCGTTCCCTTCTCAAGGGAATGGTCTTGGCAACTTGTGTGTTGTCTCGGTATTCGTGATATCGTGGTTTTGGACCTAGAGATTGGGCTAGATCGACGGCCTTGTGCTGTTGCGTGCAACGGTCTTGACCCCGAGTCTTGTGACTCAAGGACCGTTGGCTGTAGTGCGTCTGGAGGACTGTCCAGAGTCCAGTGGCTTAGCGCCACTTGAGTTTTCTCGACTCTAGCGCACGGTGCGTGCGTGGCCGTGGACTGTGAGTCCCGTTTCTTCTCCGACTGTGGTCACCGTGCGACGGGGCCGGTACGCGGGGTTGTCCCCGTACGTCGTCGGATTCGGACGTTGTTTTCCGTTGAGTTGAGAGTCTACTCCTTCAGTGACCCTCCACTAGTCGTAGCCCACCAGTACGAGGTGCTGGTCTCACCTGGGAGTGGTGTACGGGCACCCACCTTTCGAGACGGTTTGTGGACCGGTTACCGTAGGCCCCTCGTCGGTAGCCAGAGTCCGGCTACGGGGGAAAACCGGTCAGAGGACCAGACCTAGTGACGCAAGGTCTGTGTGTGCACACGTGGTTGGGGGCGGTTGGACCCACGTCGACGGACGTGACCCCAGCTAGTTACTTGTTTGTGGTTACTTGTACGGTGTTCGCGCCTCGGGTAGGACCTACCACGTCAGGCGGTTCACCTGCGGTGCGGTGTAAGACGTCAGGGGACGCTACCGGCTGTGCTTCTAGTGGGTGGTACTCCTGTCGAGTACGGAGTGACAGACTGTCAGTCTCTGTGTCTTTGACCTTCGGGTTTTTGGTCGTGTTGACCGGTGAGTTCGGTTGTTTCACCTTGGCGTGTGTGTCGGTTCTTGCGCCGTGAGATTAGTACTAGTGGCTTTACCGAGGTTGGGTCTTGTTGTGCGGTGCCCGCGATCGGGTGGTCGGGGTTGCACCTTGGACAGCGTGTCCAGGTCGGCTGTGTCCGAGGGACAGGCCTCTACGGCGTGGTTGCCGTGTGTTCTTACTTCGGTAGGTGGTACTAGCGTAGTTCGGTAGCTTCGACTGTGTGATCGAGGTCTGCCTTCTTGCAGTAGGAGTAGCTGTAGTGCCGAGTTTTGACCGGCCACCGGTTTGCTGTTCCTGCTGTAGTTGTAGCTTCCTTTCCGCTACCGCCGTTGTTTCCGGTTGGGGTTCCGCGGGATCCCTGCTGAGTCTCTGTTTTGGAGACTCATTCCCTGCTTTTCAGGTGTAGCGGTTCTTCCTCGTGGTTCGAGGGTGCGGAGCGGAGGTTCTCAGTTGCCAGCTTGCCGGGCCGAGTGTTCACTTGGCATGTGGTACGCTTTACTGCTTTAGACTGTACTTTCTGTTGGACTGGACTCTGTTGTAGTTGTTTATTTATTTCTGTTAATTGTTGAGTTGTCCTGCTTTATTTCCTATTTCTTTGTGCCTCCACACTCCTTCTAGCCCTTCCGAGCCCTCCCGGCTCGTGGGCGGCGGTGCGAGTCTCGGGTTATCGGGCCTTCCCGGTAATCGGATTCTCGGGTCGTTACAGTGAATCCAGCTTTAGAGCAGAAGGTGAGTCTTCCCGCTCCTCGAAGAGGAGCAGATCAGGTAGCAGTTCCAGGAGACTCTCAGAAGTCGAAGGACAATTGAGTGAGAGGACCCGATCACAGCTTGTAAGTGGCTTCTTTGGTTTCCTTCCTTCATCATTTTCTTCTCCTTTCTTGCTTAGCAATGTTCCCCTTTTTCACCTCTTGTGGATGTGCAGGGCATGATGCGATCGCACATCTCATGGGAGCTGGTAGTGGCAGCATATCGAGGTCTCCCGGACTTCCAAAAGGTCAGGCTAGATGTGATGGGATTCGGCTCCTTCCTCCGAATCGAGCCGATAAAGCTCGACCTTGCCTTGATCCAAGCATTACATGAAAGATGGGATCCGGCGAGTCGGGCATTCCTGATGCCTTGGGGGCACATGGTGCCCAGTCTGGAAGATATGGTCCGCATTACGGGCCTCAAAGTGGATGGAGAGGCAGTGACCGGCGTCACTTATGCGGATTACCGAGAAGGTGCCCAGAAACTGTTAGGACTGGAACTCGATGGACGGAAGAACAGGTCAGTAGCCAAGACATCGATCCTGGAGGTGTTAGGGCTTACTGACATTCGTCCACGGGATGACGAGTCCTTGGAGGAATTTATGGAAAGGGCAGAGAGAGGTGCCCGTGCTGTATACTGTGCAGATGCCAGCAACTGGGAAAGGACCAACATGGATCTGAGGAGGTTCCTCCTCTTTCTGCTGGGTAGGCTGCTACTGGGCTCCAAGGGAGACAACATACACTGCCGCTTCCTGGAGCTGCTCGTAGATTTGGAGAGAGTAGGACAGTACGCCTGGGGAGCTGCCGTGCTGGCACATCTATTTACAGGTCTATCGCAAAGGACAGGCCGAGAGGTGACAATAAATGGGTTCACGCCCTTCATCCAGGTAAAAGATTATTTTTTGTGATTTTTGTTTTATGCTTTTTTCTTGTATTTGTTGGTGCCAATGACACATGATGGTGTAGCTGTGGAGCTACTATTATATTCCAATGGGGAGAGCTCGACACTGTCGGCCAGTGACGATCCCGTTGGCTAGGCGGTGGCAACCCATCATGAGTACAGCACCATTATCCTACCAGCTGATGGTATCGAGACGGGAGCTACAAGAATTCCCGGCGACGATGGTAGGATACTTTTTCTCTTTTTTATATATTTTGTTCATTTTTTTTATTTTTTTTGTATTTATTAGTAACTAGGAAGATATGTACAACCCAACATAGGTGAACTGGAGGCCTTACTCGAATATGGTCGATGTCGACCAGCCATGGGTAATTGGAAGCCGTGCCCGATTCGGACGGGACCTCTGGCTTCATTGTTTGAATGAAATTGAGCCATTAAGGCTACGATTAGTCATGAGAACCCTCGGGCTTGCCCAGGAATGGGTGGATATAACCTCCTCACCCAGCGTCGGGAAGAAGACGCGTGGGCCGGCAACCTGTGTTGATTGGAGGGTGCGCTTCCCCGAACAGTATGAAGACTGGCAGCGGGGTGGCACGCTCCTGGAATCACAAGCGCAAGACAGTGAAGATTACCTACGGCTCTATAGGGCAATGTATGCGGAGAGGCTCCAGCTTGGAGGGCTTATAGAGGTAAAGTAAAACACCATTTTTTTATCTTTTATAATTTCTATTTTTTTTATTTTTATTTGTGAACTCAAGAGCCATGGCTGTAGGATGCCCGTGACACCATAATAACGAACTTACGAGCTCGTTTGGTGGACACGGAGCAAGAGTTAACTGATGCCCGAGCGGCTCTGGGTTCATTAGTAAGTGTATATATACATACTCCTGGCATGATTTGAAATTCATGGCGTTAACCATTTAACTGTCACCTCTCGTATGTGTACACAGCGTGCCCAGCTCGATGTAGTTTCATCAGCAATGGGGGCAGATGGCGTTTCTTCCAGTCTATGGATTCCCACTTCAGAGTTAGATTCACTACACGAGCAACTTGCTCATGCCACACAGCGGGCTGCGGAAGCAGAAGGGATGCTTTCTGTACATGTGAGAGCCTCACCATTTAAAATCCCTTGTTCAAGCGTTACCAGAAGCCTGAGATGAAACGTCTGGCAGGAGAAAGAAACGGAGGAGGCACTCGCACATGCCGCCCAGAAGGAAGCTAGAATAGCCGAGCTAGAAGAGGAACTGCAGCGTCGTCCAGGTGATGACTTTTCTAGGGACGCTATAGAGCTGAGGATCACCCTTCAGCTGGAGAGGGAAGATAGAGCGAGAGAACGTGCTGAGAGGGAAAAGGCCAAGGAAAGAGAGAAGGCCAAGAGGTCGGCCGAGAAAGAGGAGAAGAGGGCCTCCCTGGAGGCCCAATTATTTGAATTGAAGACCAGTCTCGGCCTCGCAGAGCAGTGGCTAAAGGATGGTGAGGAACGCTACCGAAGAGCACGAGAGCGTGGCTTTCGTGTCAGCAGCTCCTTTGGTGCCCCCGCAGATCGGCGCCGGGGAGTAGAGATCGGAAGAGGAGCACAAAGCGGTGGAAGGACCGTATTCCATGATTGAATAGCCCCCTCAAGAGTGTCTCGTCCGGAGGGTGGCGGGACAAGTAATGTGGAGAGAGAAGGTGAAATCTGATGTAATCTCTTTGTTGTTTATTTTTATTTTGAGTAGAAGTTAAATAAAGTGTTTTGTGTTTGATTCTCTGCTTCTTCCTGAGCTCTCGAATTCCTGCACACACCTAAGCAAACAAGTCAGTATTTCTGCTCTGACTTGCCCCTTGCTCAACAAGCAAACGAAGTTTTGAACTATCCTTGATAACGAGTCAAGGGGCAAGTCCTTATTAACAAAGGCACTGATAAAAGATGATGATGAATGCGACAGACAAGCACACGGATGCAAACGAGAATTTAAAATGAATGTTGCATACAAATGCGATCATGCAAAGATGTGATCTTTGTTTTTGTAGGTATATTAATTTTTTGGGTTTTGTTGTTTATTTATTTTTTTGGTCTTTTACATTTCCATTTTTTTGTGCATATACATTTTTCTCCCCCTTTTTTTGGATTTTTGATTTTGCCATTTTTTTGTTTATTTTTGGCTTATTTTTTTTTTTTGTTTTTTTTACTAATGCATGATGACCAACCCACATAACATGTAAGTTGCACGAGAACAATGGTTTCTTGCTAACCTCCCAGGTATCCTAAGTGCACATCTAAGTTGATTTGGGCCTCTAGACTCCTCGAATGATAATCCCGCCGGCTAAGACTTATCCTGATGACAATACCGTCATGCCATGCTTAGGCTCCCAGTTGCTCCCGACCACAGGGATTCACCCAAAAAATGTTTGAGGTAAATGATTTGCCCGACCCGGGTCTATTTCCTCACAACTCTAGATGGTATGTAATGGAACACCGTGGAACCCAAATGACCAACCGTGCGACGCTGACCCGGAATCAGACGCCGTCGCACCTATGGGTGACGCGCTTGCATTGGTCTAAGCCCGAGGTTAAACTAAGAAGACATTAAGGTGGTGGATAAGGGTCTTGACCGGCCAGAAACACGGAGACTCCTTCACGACAACGGCTTCTGCTTTTCAAAATGGACAACCATATGTTTGTGTTAAAAGGATGTTGTAGGCTTTGGCGAGTTTCGCCCTTCAGGAACTCCATTGAGCCTTCATCTTCAGGGGAAGAAGGAAGAGTATTGGGGGTAAACCTCCTGAGAGGACCGGCAAAACCGTTAACCCGGCGAGCCAATAGAGGCACACTTAACTTCCCCTTTTGGGCAACTTCGGACTAACTCTCGAGCATTTACATCTCGTGACCCCCTTTTGTGTAATTTGACTTTCAGTCAAAGGGGTTTCATTTAGTGGAATCAGGCACGGTTACGACCAGGCCTTTCTTTTGACTTTGATTTTTTTTTGCTTTTCTTTTTCTGATTCTTTTGATGGATTTTTTTGTGAGGGACATAGTATTTTGACATTATGGAATCCCTCTTAGATGCCTGCGGGGACACTGCCCTCTTCTCGTGCTCTGATTCATGCTCGAAGAATTGGATCCTACTCTCACCCTAGGGGTCATGTTCATGTTTCCCATGCTCAGCGTTTTAAGGGCGCCGACTGTCTCACTCGGTCGAGAAGAAGAGAACAAAGATTTAAGCTTCCTTGGAGACCTTTTGAGTGATGCCCTACCATAAGCGATGCTATCAATTTTTTATAACACAGATGTGTATACATGTTGTCTTCTTTTGAGGGGGCATAGGCCGAACTGGCCAGACAGGGGTTTCCACGGTTCTGGCAAACCAAGACCTGAGACCTACCAAGTCTTAATGGGCCCTTTCCTAACATGGAGGTTGAATGCAATGACTTAACTACATGGTGATCTCCAAGCATCAGCATTTTGAATTTTTCATTTTTTCATTTTTTTTTGGTCTTTTCTTTTTTTTTGTTTTTATACACATTTTTTGTTATTTTCATTTTTTTTTCATTTTTTGTTATTTTTCTTTTCAATTTTTTTATCTTTGACAGTATGTACACATATCTAAGGGTAATACTTCTTAAGGTAAAGCCCATTCTAAGGGTGGGATAACTCAACTCCTTCAGGATTGACTAGCCTATAGGCGTTGCCAGGATGCACAGACTGAACCACGTATGGTCCTTCCCAATTGGGTTGGAGTTTAGAACGCGGCCCGCCAGGTTTTACAAAAATTCTTTTTACTACCATTTCACCAACTTTGAACTTTCTCTCAATAACCTTCTTCTGGTAAAAACGTGCGAGTCTATTTTGGTAGACGTGAGCATGCTCGGCAGCAACCAGACGTTTCTCGTCTAAGAGTTCCAACTGAGCAAGGAGAGAATCACGACGTTCGTCGAGGGGAAGGTCCTTGTCCAATTGTACTCTCAGAGAGGGAATCAGAATCTCATATGGAACTACCGCCTCCATCCCGTAAGTGAGGGCGAACGGAGTTTGCCCAGTAGGAGTTCGGATTGAAGTGCGATAGGCCCATAGAGCTTCGATAAGCTTCTCTGGCCAGTCCGAGAATCTGCTAGACTCACAAGTTTTCTTTATGATTTTGATCAGTGTTTTATTAGTGGCCTCTGCTTGGCCATTGCCTTGTGGATAATATGGTGATGAATGATGCAATGCAATTTTATACCTTTGGCAGAGGTCCTGAAGATCCTGAGAAATGAATTGTGGCCCATTGTCGGTGATGATAGTTCTTGGAATGCCAAACCTGGCGATAATGTTCTTCATAATGAACTTGCACACTGTTGATGCCTTGATTTCCGCATAAGCTTCAGCTTCGGCCCATTTGGTGAAGTACTCCGTTGCAGTAAGGATGAATGATTTTTGTTTAGTAAGGGAGTTAGGATCACCAAGAGGACCGATGATGTCAAATGCCCAAATGGAGAAAGGCCATGGGGAGGACATTGGATGGAGAGAGGAAGATGGGGAATGAATCTTATCGGCGTGAAGTTGACACTTGACACACCTACGGACATAGACAGCACAATCTTCCTCCATGGTGGGCCAGTAAAAGCCTTGCCGAAGGATCTTCTTAGCAAGCATCTGGCTGTTCACATGGCCACCACACACACCTGAGTGTGCTTCCTCTACACACTTCCAGGACTCGTCATCATCAAGACACCTCAGAAGAACACCAGTGAGGCTTCTTTTGTACAGCAATCCCCCAACAAGTGTATACCTTTGGGCAACTCTCCTTATGGCCCTCTTATCTTCTGCTGTTGCTTCTGTAGGGTAAGACTGGTCTTTGCAATATTTAACAATCTCATAGAACCATGGCTTCTCCTCATCAACCAATTCTTCTTCCAATTCGACCAACATAATTTCCCTCTTCTCAGCGACTTCTCTATCCTGAGTCATCTTTGACATTTCCTCCTGAACCCTTAAATAGGAAGGGTTGTGAATAGTAGGGAAGAGAAGCTTGTGGATAGAAACGGACAGAGCTCTTCTGCCCAGAGGAAACCTTAATGATGACGCCAACGAAGCAAGGGCGTCGGCGAGAATGTTCTGATTGCGAGGAACATGGACAAAGACCAACTTAGTGAACAGTTTAGCGAAAGCAACAGTAAGCTCTTGATATGGCTTGAGCTTGGGATCGCGAGTGCGATATTTGGTGAGCACTTGGCGAAGGATAAGTTGACTATCACCTATGACTCGTAATTCAATGACCCAAAAGGAATAGGCAAGGTTCAGACCTGCCAGAAGAGCCTCGTATTCAGCCACGTTGTTGGTGACTGGAAATGAGAGCTGGAATGCATCTGGGATAGCGACACCTTCAGGTGACAAAAGAACAATACCAATACCTCTCCCCTGGGAATTCAAAGCTCCATCAAAATATAATGTCCACATGGGATCATCAGACTGGGTAATGGACATTAGTTCCTCATCTGGAAACTCTGATTGAACAGGATCAAACTTGGGGAGAGGGTGATGAGCGAGATGCTCGGCTATAGCATAGCCTTTAATCGCCTTTTGCTGAATATAGGTGATGTCAAATTGAGATAGAAAACTTTGCCAACGTGCTAGCCTATCAGTAAGGACAAACTTTTCCAAGAGAAATTTGATAGGATTCATGCGAGCAATCAAGTGGACTTCGTGAGCAAGAAAGTAATGTTTCAATTTCTGTACCACCCACACGAGGGCGGCACATGTCTTTTCCATGGTAGTATACTTTCGCTCACATGGGTTGAGGAGTTTGGACAAGTAATAGGTTGCCCGTTCCTTGCCTTCCTCATTGATTTGTGCCAGGACGGCTCCCACAGAGTCGTCTAGGACCGAGACATATAGGATCAAAGGCTTATCTGGAATAGGCGGAGTGAGAACAGGCGGGTTGGCTAGATATTCCTTTAATCCGTCAAAAGCATTCTGACACTTAGAATCCCAACAGAATTTGGTCCCTGCTTTGGTCAACTCGTAGAAGGGCCGGCACCTTTGCGAGTGTTGAGACACAAAGCGACGGATAAATTGCAACCTCCCGATTAATCCTCGAACTTCTCTCAAATTCTTCGGGGGTGGCATATCCCTAATTGCCTTAGCCTTGTTGGGATCTATCTCAATACCCCTTTTGCTCACAATGAAGCCAAGTAATTTGCCAGATGATACACCAAACACATATTTCTTTGGATTCATTTTCAAATTGAATTCACGGGATCTTTGCAATACCTTTGCAAGGACCTCGGGATGTTCCGCCCTAGTTTTAGATTTTACCAATAAATCATCCACATATACCTCCAAATATATGTGCATCATGTCGTGGAATATTGCCATCATAGCCCTTTGGTAAGTGGCTCCAGCGTTCTTCAGTCCAAATGGCATGACCACATAACAATAAGTTCCCCAGGGAGTAGTGAATGAAGTTTTCTCCTGGTCTTCTTCTGCCAAACGGATTTGATTATATCCAGAAAATCCATCCATGAATGAAAGGGTTTCATATCCTGCCGTGTTATCAATCAACACATCAATATGAGGCAAAGGGAAATCATCCTTCGGACACGCACGGTTAAGGTCCCGGAAGTCAATACAAATTCTCACCTTTCCATCTTTCTTCATGACCGGGATAATATTTGCGACCCACTGAGGATAAAGAACGACTCTTATGAACCTAGCTTTGTGGAGCTTATCGACCTCTTCCTTCATTTTCAAAGCCATTTGTGGGCGAAAACGTCTTAACCGTTGTTTTAT
This sequence comes from Amorphophallus konjac, assembly GCA_022559845.1. Classification (NCBI taxonomy): domain Eukaryota; kingdom Viridiplantae; phylum Streptophyta; class Magnoliopsida; order Alismatales; family Araceae; genus Amorphophallus; species Amorphophallus konjac. Next base: position 16,489,695 of record CM040118.1, on the reverse strand, counting down.
CGAGATGGACCCTGGTTTGAGGGTGAGACGATGCTCAACCAGAGTAGAATCCAATCCTGGCATATCCTCATAGCTCCATGCAAACGTGTCCTTGTAATCCTTAAGAACCTTAACTAGTGCCTCTTCTTCAGATGATGGTAAATTATCACTTATGAGGACAATCCTAGGGTCTTCCTCAGTTCCCAGATTGATCTCTTTGGTAGACTCTTCTACAGCGGCTGACGGTTCATCAAATCTGCTCATTCCACTAGCATAGGTGTCAGCCGCGTCCTCATATTCTTCATCCTCTTCTTCAATGGGGTATTCCTCGTCAGTGAGTTCGTAGACCCCATACCCTTCATCAATCATGCAATCATTTTCACATTCTATCTCCGGCAATTGGATAGGATTTTCTAGCAATTGAGGAATGGCTAGAAGGGCTTGACACCTATCGGCTAAATCTAAAAGAAATCGCCGAGGGATCTGCTTACCCTTGGATTTCTTCCTGGGCACTACCCTTGACTTATTCCTAACCTGACACACATTATTTACAGAAGAAGAAGAAGCTGAAGAGGATAGTGAAGAATGTACAGAGAAAGACCCCTCAGATGAGGGGAAAAGAAGGTCGCTCAGGGGACCTTGAATGAGTGGCCCGTGAGTCGGGGCACACTCGTGGGAGATATAGGAGGTTTCCTCAAAGACAATGCGCTGTTGAGGAGTTGTGGAATTGGTGTTTTTTTTTCATTTTCATTTTTAATAACAAAACAGTGAAAAGAAACTGGAGGAGGTGTTAAGGGAATTAGAGCTAGAGGGTTGTGTAGCTCGTAGAGCAAATCATGATTAAAAATCTTACGCGAGTTGAGAAACTCACGCAGGTAAACGAGTAAAGAAGGAGACCTGGGAAGATCATCAGACAACTGTCTGGCCCAGGAAGAAGACAGCAACAGAGGCTGTGATAGATGGGTAGAGAAGATGACGGCTAATGAGCCGTCGGTGACAATATTGGTGACGGATGATGACCCGTCGATGACAACATCCTCTTGGCGAGGAGGGTTTGACATTCTGGCAAGTGTGGTGGTGTCCCCTGGCATTTCGGAGATCAAAGACGACCCTTCTAGATGTGGAGGCGAGAACATTCTTTCCAGTGCAATGGATATATCTGGTATGTCAAACCATTTATACCATTCACAATCCAGGTGAATCATCTTTCCCTTTTTAGGGATCCTTGAACATCCTTGAGCTAAAAACACATCCCGTGACCCCCCAGGTGATTCCGGTGGAGGATCTCCCATCTGGACGATGGGCCCCTTTTTGAAATGTGAGGACAAAGTCCAAGTGAGGGGTTTGCCATCTGATTCGAATGGCCCCTTAAAACCCAAGCCAGCTCTATGAATTGGCTTTATCTTTTGGAGTGGTCTCAGCCTTCCTTGCAGTTGTGCCCCTAAGCCTTTGCCATCTTGGTAGCCAATATTTCTCATAATCTCCCATCCTTTGGAGCGAAAGAAGAGACGTGAGTTTAACATAGGGAATGGCTTTTGTTGTGTGAAGGGAGCACGGCAGGGATCATACACATCCAACAAGGATAGTATGGGCCGATGAGTCGGCCAGACCGAAGGCAAAGAGGTGTTGATGGCATCCACCGTAGAACAGAGAGGCATACTCATTACCTTAATAACCCATCCTTTGTATGGAAATTTCAAGCACTGATGATTGGTGGATGGCACAACATTCATATCTTTAATGTAGGTACGGCCTAGTATAGCCTTGAAAGTGGGATCCATATCAAGGATATGGAATTCCGTGAAGACTGATACAGGGCCTAGTTCTACATTGAGGGCAATCATCCCCATTGGCGGCCTCTTACTGTTGTCGTAGGCCGTGACTGTAATTGAGGAGGGCATGAGTTTTTCTTCATCAACCCCACATGCTTGAAGAGTACTCGGGGAAATCACATTTATAGACGCGCCCGTGTCTACCAAGCACGGATCCACTGATACGCCATTGATTTTCACCGCAATACACAACGCATATTTCCGAGCTTCCTTGGGGGCAAGCTTGTGATTGTGAAACATGATAGGCGGTTGTGTATCAGTGGGCGTCAGGACTGCCGAGATTTTCTCCACAGGGAGATCCTCGTTCACCATGACTTTTTGGAGATATTCCCTTAAAGCTTCTTGGTGAGATGGGGATCTTTTAATCAGCTCAAGGATGGAGATACGGGCGGGCGTCTTATCCAGATGTTTTAGCAAGTCATACTGGGTCCCAGGGATGGACTCTTCTGACTGCTCTTCCTTATCTTTCTGGGGCTGAGATTGTTCAGGGGCCTGACTATTCTGGGGGAACACCCGGTGGAACATCCTTCCACTCCGGAGCACCATTGCTTGTGGCTCTCGTTGCACCTCTATGGTATTGGGTGTGGACTTTAACAAAGGTTTAAGGGGTAATAATGGAGGAATGGTTGGTGGGATAGGGGTTATGATGGGTGTAGGGGTTTTGATCAGGGGTTTGCTTGGCGGAGGTATAGTAGAGGTAGAAGAAACTTCGGGTGAATCACGGATGATAAGGGGCTTAGAATGTGAAAGAATAGGTGAAGTAGAGGGAATCTCGGGTGAATGGTGGATGATAAGGGATTTATATAGTGGAGGGGGTATAGTGGAAGTAGAGGAAATCTCGGACGAACGGTGAATGATAAGGGGTTTGGGAGGTTGAGGTAGATTAGAAACGGAGGTGACTTGGGGTGGATGATGGATGATAAGAGGTTTATATGGTGGAGGGGGTATAGTGGAAGTAGAGGGGACCTCAGATGAATGGTGACTGACAAGGGGTTTAAATGGTGGAGGAGGAGGTTCAATGGGGGTAGAGGTGGATGGTGTGTCATACGGGTAATGGGCGGTAAAAAGGTTAGAAGGCGGGGGTAAAGGCGCGACAGAGGTAGATGGTAAATTAGAGGAATAAGAAGTGATCAGGGGACTTGGGGGTGAAAAAGGAGTGGAAGATGGCCTTTGGTGATGGACTAACGGTGAATTGACGGTAGGGGTACGAATAAGAGGGCGTGATGGCTGTGGAACGGGAGAAGGACCAAATAGTGGTTGTGAGGGGGTTGAATGGTAAGAAGATGTTGTTCGAAGGAGGCGAGGTGGTTGATTGGTGGTATGATTGGTAGCGAGGACAGAGGTGCTTTCTAAACGACAGGTTTGCTCTCTTCCAACTTCCGAGAAGGAGGAAATCGGATTAACCTGGTAGTTGGGCTGTTGGTGCTCCGGAAGCGGGTTATGGATGATGCCCATATTAGGCTGCTGTTGTGGGGCCTGCTGAGGCTGTTGTTGTTGCTGTGGTTGTTGTGGTAACTGTGGCCTAGGCGTAGGTCTCCTGGCCTTTAGGGTGGCGATACATCGCCTCATTTCATCCCAATCGATTTCACCCAGATCATTCATGTCGTAAATGTAATCTTTGAAGTTGAAACAATTCTCCATCGTATGACCCGGCTATCTGTGATAGACACAGTACCTGGAGGTATCAGCATTTGGGGGCCATGCAAACTTTTCTTTGGGCAAAGTAAGTAGGTTGGCAGCCATGAGGGCATTAAAAATGTCCGGCAATGCCTCGGGCAATGGTGGATAATGGGCTCTTTTGGATCCAATGGGCCTCATCCGTTGTTGTGGTGGGCCGTAATTTCTCGGGGGTGGAACTTGGTGATACTGAGGCTGTGGTTGTTGTTGTTGTTGGGGATGAAAGGGTTGAGACATGTTGTTTTGAAGGGGGTTATTTTGGGGTGGAGGACGATAAAGAGGTGGACCTTGTTGAAAGGGAGGTCGTGAAACCTGAGGAGGCCTTGGGTTAACTGGTTGGTTGGGGCTGCCAAGCACACTCACTTGCTCATTTATGACGACTCCCTCAGTTGTTCCTCCTTGGACACCAGTGCCCGTCTTCTTAAACACCCTTGACTTTGGGGGTTCAAACATATGCATGATGGGGGAATCTTTTAATTGGGTCTGGATATACCGAGCCATCTCATAAAGTTCCTCCATCGTGGTAAGCTTATTCATGGCTAAAATGTGTCTAAACTGCGGGGTTGCATTAGACACAATCATCTTGACTTGCTCGGGTTCTGAAAGAGTATCATTTATTTTATCGACCAGAGACCTCCACCTATCAGCATACTGGACAAAATCCTCATCTGACCTCATTTTCTCAGCAACTAGGTCGGTGATAGAAAGGGAGGGACCGACCCTATCCCGGTACTTCTGTATGAATTTAGCTTTGACAATTTCAAAATCTCCAGCCTCACTCGGCTCTAGGGAATAGAACCATTCTAGGGCGGGACCATCCAATGATTTCCGAAAAAGGTAAGCCAGGGATTTTGGATCGTTCTGCCATGAGGATGATTCATACAGAAAATCCTTGATGTGAATATAAGGATTTCCCGTGCCGTTATACCTACGGTATGTAGGCATTTCGGAGGGAGGAAGATGAAATATGGGGAGATTTGGCAGGGAAATGTCAGGGACAGACTTCCCATGTGCCTCTTTCTTGAAATTTCGGAGCTCCTCGTTCATTTCAGTGCATTTGTTGAGGAGGGACTGAGTGAGCTCCTCGGCAGGTGAAAGTGGGGCCTGCCATTGAGGCTGAGAAGGCCTTATAGGGACCTGAGAAGGGAACCCTGAACCAGATGGGTATGGTGGCCCACTAGTGGACGGACCCGCTTGGGGTACCGTATGAGGGATGGCAGGGGTTTGAGACTGTAGAGGGGGAAATTGGTGAGAGGCGGGCTGTTGGCTCGCCTGTCCTTGAAGTGAAGAAGAAGGAGTGACATATACATGTGATGGAGATGTAGTAGCCTGGAGCGGCTGTTGGTAGGATGTGGGAGCCGGAGTTGACTCCTGAGGAGGGGGAGAAACAGACTTCCCCTTTAAAATGGCCTGAAAGGCCAGAAGTTGCTCAGGGCTGAGCTGTGTACTACCGAGGACACTGTGGACACCGAAAATTGCACATCCAGATGCCACGCTCGGCCCAGCATCAACAACGGCCCCGAGTGAAGAAACCCCGGAGAAATCAAGCACAAGAGGCCCCACGGCCCATGGGCCTCGAAGAGAATCAAATGGGCCACGACTCGTGCTCACAATGGGCTCAAAATTGCCCATTTTATCTCTTCACCGGCACACCCCCAGGGGGGTTCAACGGCACACCCCCAGGGGGTTCAACGGCACGCCCATCCTGGGCTTCAGCGGCACGGCCTTCAGCGGCACGCCCATCCCCTTCGGCTGCCCAGCGGCACACCCTTGGGGTCTTCACCGGCACACCCACAGGGGGGGGGTTCAACGGCACGCCCATCCTGGGCTTCAGCGGCACACCCCCTTTGGGGTTCAACGGCACGCCCATCCTGGGCTTCAGCGGCACGGCCTTCAGCGGCACGCCCAGCCCCTTTGGCTGCCCAGCGGCACACCCTTGGGGTCTTCACCGGCACACCCCCAGGGGGGTCAACGGCACACCCCCTGGGGGGTCTTCAGCGGCACACCCCCAGGGGGGTTCAATGGCACACCCCTTTGGGGTTCAGCGGCACACCCCCTTTGGGGTTCAACGGCACGCCCCCTGGGGGGTCTTCAGCGACACACCCTGTAGGGTCCCCAGCGGCACTCCCTTCAGGCCGTTCAACGGCACGCCCATCCGGGGCTCCAGCGGTACGCCCTTTTGGCACTACAGCGGCACGCTTGTTCAGCCCTTCAACGGCACAGCGGTGAAGCTCTTTCAACGGGCGACGTGAGGCCCATGCCCTACACATCCTTGGCGCGCAGTGGAGCCATCTGAGGTGGCAGCCGATCGTTGGGCCACGTGGCCTAGTCCACTGACAGCCAGGACAGGCAGGTCAAACCTCATGATCACGGGCCACTTCCCGCTTCGACGCCCATGCACGAAGACTCCCGCCGTCCGGGGTATAAAAACCCCTCCCCTTCGTTTCGAACAAAAAGAGAGGGGGGACACACAGAGGGGGAGGAGGACGGACGGAGAGACACACACAGACGAACACACAGAGGGGAAGAGGCTCCGACAGTAGAAGACACACACACAGGAGAAAGAGGAAAAGAGAGAAGAGAAGAAGCGACCCTCCCGGCCTGAGCTCCGTCCGACGGCCACCGGGAAGAAACAAGAGTAAGAGAGAGAGAGCTTGTTGTATTGGGGGAGAGGGTTGGGAATGGTAGCCTATGTCTTAGGCCCCAATGTTTTCTTCCGTCTTATATTTCATTCCTCCTCTCGTTCTCCGTCTTGGAGTCTTTTCCTTTGTCCATGGCCTCATTTGGGCATTTTCTCTTGTAATATGCATGTATGGATACGGTCTTTGGCGTCCCACGAATGGAAACAATCACCCTCCTTGGGCCTTTTTTTTTGCTATTTCTGTTGGTTTGATCCTGCCTTCATAGTGCATGTATTGTGTTACCCGTTTTGATGAGGGCATCTCCCGACACCCCTCTAGCTTTGATCGCCTGCACACTCTTGATATGGATTGATCATGGTCTACACTTGTTATCTTCATTTCCCAAGTTTCATTTTATGTATTTTCTTTTTATTGAGTCCTATCTTATGTATTTACCTTTATTGAGTCATATGGTTTTAGTCCATTTCCCTTGTTATGTTTAATTGGGCCTTATTACTTTAGTTATGGGCCCATAGGATTGAGTCTAGGATATGCTCGGTCTTTTATCTTATTGTCAAGGGTATTTTGGTCATGTAAAGAATGGTTGCCTATATATAGGCCCCATCTCTCCTCTTGTATTCAACTTTTGATGAATATTGAAGAAAACCCTTTCAAACTCTCTCAATATCTCTCTCTCTCTCTCATTATCTCTCCATTCTCTCTCCTCCTCTCTCTAAATTTTGAAATTCACTCTCTCTCCTCCCCCTCTCAACCACTTCCAACCTCCACCTACCTCCATTAACTCCCCACAACTTCCCACAACCCCTCTTTAATCCTCACCTAGTCCCAAGGAAGTTCCACCACTCAAAACCCCACCCTCCAACCACCACCTACCCCTTTCACTTCCCTAAGCATATCTCCACCTTCCCAAGGCTGAATTAACTCATTCCAAAGCCCAAATTCGAATCTCCCCTTCCCTCCTTGCTCCCTAGTCGCACCCCTCCTCTCCCCTCAAGCCAAGTTCGCCCCCTCCTCTCTTCTCCACTCCAGCTTTGTGTGCAGGCCGACCTACAGTTTAGCACTCTGTTGCAGTGACGTCCATGACTGCATCCTGGTTCTGCTGGTGGCGTGGCCTAACTTTCTGGAAAGGCCTCCCTGTGCTCTTCGCAGGCGAGGTGGAATCACTCCATTCCGAGTTCGTGGCCGTCCGTGAAGGCTGTTCTTCCCCGACTGCGCAGAACCTCTCAGACCAGGAGCCAGAGCGGCAGAGAAGACTCTCCCACGACGAACCTTGAAGGAACCAGTCTTCGAGGTCTTCTACAAAGTTCTTCCTCCCCCTGTCAGCGTCCAGGAACAGAAGACGGAACCCCGTTCGGCATCCGACAACCAGAGATACCAATTTTCTACCACACCCATGCCGGTCTGCCTCCTCACAGTCTGCACCGACCACCGTCCACTTATCTGGACACCCAGCTCATCTCCAACATCAGAAGACTTCCCCGTTTGTTTAGCTGCAAAGAAGACTCGTCCACGATTCCAACGAGTCTAGCAGTGCCAAATTTGGAGCTCAGGAACGATCGTGGCAGCTTCTGCAACCTGCTGTTTCAGACTGAGCTCGGCCAGAGACCAGAGCTGCATCCATCTTCCAGTCGCTGGAGCAGTCAGCCCCCAGATCAGAACGTCGTCCAAAAATTCAAGCCGCACCCCTCTTCGGGTAGCAACCTTTTGGCGCAAGTTTCATCAGATTGCAAGCTCGGTGGAATTATTGGCAGCATCGAGATCGGCCCTTTGTCCAGAATTACAGAAGCTAGGTAGAATCGGCAAAGCTCGGAAAGTCGACTCTATCTCGCTCGTTCCCCTCCCCGCTTGGCCGGATGAAGGCCCCTCCCTGCGTGGAGGTAATTTTTGGTTGTAATAAATTAACCCCCACCCCAAGATCCCCCCCTTGCAAGGGGCGTAGTGCTGTACCTCTTCACATTTTCAGGTCAAGCTCCATCGCCGCGGCGATCGGGTGTATACCCTCGCCTCCCGGCGCGCCCTCGTCTCCGAACGGGATCGGTGTCTTCACACCGATCAGGTGAGCTTCTGATCACACCCTTGTAGCTTCATTTCTGCAAATGAAGTATTGCCTTGAATGCCCGTCGGACGGTAAGAGAGTGCTCGGAATTCATTTTAAGCAATATCGTGCCCACCGCGGCCCGTGAGTGAGTGCCACCCCACACCCCGCCTTGCGGGCCAGCCACCCACAAAGTTGGGACTCCCAGGCCCATTGGAGGTCAGCCTTAGCATTGTAAGTCCATTAGGACAATTGGGTCCCGCCTCGGACCCTCACCATCATCTCCCGGACCCACCGGGTGAACGTGTGAACCGAGTGAGCAGAAATCGTCGTTGTGAGAATCATTGAGCGCTTGTATGCTTGCGGGTCTAAGTCCTAGGGTCACCTTATCATATTTAGTGGTCTTTGGGCTGTGCCACATCAAGTGGTATCAGAGCGGTCATAGGCTTGTCCTTACAAGTCTAGTCTTGGGTCACACTAAGTCTTTCATAGGTGGATCCGCACACCCTTGCATAGCCCACCCAACCTTGCATGACCACTCGTAGTGGTACTCGCTTTCAACCCAATACTACATCTTCCAATCCCACAATGAATCCAAAACCCCAAGGGATGCCTACCACTAACACTCATGACTTCAACTACTTCATGAAAGCCTTGACCTATGCCAATGAGCGGCTTGATAACATATCGGGCCGACTCAACCAACTTGGAAAAAATAGGCCCGCCCTAAGGACGGACGATAGGATGACCCCTTTCCCACTTCCCACCTTTGATGGGACCTCTCCTAGCAAATATTTAGATTGGGAAGCTACAATGGACCAATACTTCAATTGGTATCATATTTCCGAGGATGAAAAGGCATGGGTTGCCAAAATACAACTAACCAAAAGGGCTCAAACTCATTGGTGTAAAATTGAGGGCTTAAGGATAATTAGACGGGAAGCTCCCCTCACCACATGGGAGGACATGAAGGATCAACTAAGGGCTAGGTATGTGTCCCCTTCCCACTCGGATCACCAAAACCCAAGGAGCACTCCCACTCCTCCCACCCCACCCGTCCAAACCCTTATCACTAAAACCCAAGTACCTAAGACCTCCACCTCCCCACCTAACCCCATGAGGTCCCCCACATCCCAACCAAAACCCCCTTCCCTAACCTACACTAGTCAAGCCCCTTTAGCCCCCACTTCCACCCCAAGTGATCCCAAGGGCAAGAGACCCCTAACCAACCCAATTCTCTCCATGGTGACCACCACTCATCCAACCCTCACCATTAAAAACCATGTGGACACCATGTCCACCCCTCCACCAAGGCCCATAATGGCCACCACCCCAAAACCCAAAACCCCTCACCCAACCCACCTCCCGCTTCCTACACCAATCTTACCCCAAATTAGGCCTCCACTACTTCCACTCCCAAGTCCAACCCATGTCCGACCTTGCTCACCTCCTCGAGTGCGCCATGCCTCGATTAACACCAACCCACCCACCATAGACCTTCCTACCCCATTGTCCTTAGGAGTTGCAACCCACACACCTACCCAAGTGGAGAGGGATACCAATTCGGATCCACCTCCCAAAATCAAGGAAATCCAAGGGCCGTACAACTCACCCACGCCTCCTAACCTAGTTCCTCAAGAGTTATACACCCTTCCCCATGACACCATCACCATAGATAAGTCCATATTCCTATGGCTCAAGCGAGGCCTCACCATTCCTAGTTTACAACCAAGCCACCTACTCATGGGACATCAATCCCAACTCATTCCCACTCAGCCTCATGTCACTTATCAAACCTCCTATTGTGTAGAAGATTTGGGAGACTTAGTGGCCTACCTACATTGGCAAGTCCACTTGACCGATATGCTAGCCATGAGGCCATCAGAGTCTAGCACCATTAGCCTAGCTTACCCCACCATTGGCTCCATCACTTCCATCTACACCAATGGCCAATTTACAAGTGAGATCATACTCCTTCTTCCCATGGAGGAGGAACCCATCCTAGTCTACTCCCCAACCATTGAGATCCCAAGTACTTTGATTGGCCAACCCATTAGCAACCTTGGCCCAATTATCTTAGAGAGAGATGATTCGCCATTTGAGGACCTTGAGAACATGGAGTACCCCTACCTAGGTGACCCTTACCATAATCCCTTTGACCCTTTTCTATGGGAGCCTAAATCTCCATGTGACCCACTTTCCCTATTCACCACCCACCTCACCTTACCCACATCGCCCATGTCGACCCAAACTCCTCCCTTCCTAGAATCGGGTTACAACATGAGAGCCTTAACCTTAGGCAACAAACACCTTGGGATTGATGAAGTGCCCAACCCCATAACCACGTTCGTAGATCCCTTCGACCCATTCACGTGGACGTTCAAAAGACATCCCACATCTATGCACATGGAAGTCACCTTTGGGATAAACATGCATGTGTCCAGGCCTACCACACCATTTGACATGATTTATAAGTCGGGTACATTCATCCACATCACCCAGATGTCAAGTAGGCAGCATAAGTGGACCATATTCAGATGTATTGGCCCACCTTCATTCATCATGAGTCTTAAACATGATAGGAGCATACATGGATGTCCGGGTCCCCCGACATTTATCACACCCATGCATAAAAGGTTCATCTATGGATGTCCCGGCCCTCCTAAGACTACCACAGTCTTCATAGCATCAAAGTGTGATCGGTCTACATTTGGCTGCCCAGGTCCACCTTGGCATACGCATTCTCGCAAGCATATAGGAAGGATCAATGAGACTTACAAAAGGCGGGCAGATGCTCATCGGCGCCACTACGAGTTCCAAGTGGGAGACTCGGTGATGGTGAGGACGGAGCAGCTCCTTCCGGGACCTGCCTCCAAGTTGAGGGCACGGGGTTCGGGACCCTTTCGAGTTCTACGACGACTTGGCAGCAATGCTTATGAGCTTGACCTACCAGAAAGCTATGGGGTGCACCCTACCTTCAGTGTGGCGGACCTGGTACCCCACAAAGGCCCCGCGGTGGAACCCAGTGAGGAGCTTGAGCCTTTACCCCCCCTTATGAGAGACACTCCCGGAGGGACTCCACTTTCTAGCTTGAGAGACCGACGAGAGCAGGTAGAGGCAATACTGGATGAGCAGAGTATCATTACGAGGCACAGGGTGTATCAGCGCTATCTGGTTAGGTGGAAGAGCCGTCCCCCGATCGAGGATACATGGGTGAGTCGGGAGGATTTGATATGCTTGGATCCCGACATGATGGAGCAGTACGATAGCCAGGCAGACCCATACTCGACAGGGTCGAGCTCTCCCCACCCCGGGGGATTTGATGAGGGCATCTCCCGACACCCCTCTAGCTTTGATCGCCTGCACACTCTTGATATGGATTGATCATGGTCTACACTTGTTATCTTCATTTCCCAAGTTTCATTTTATGTATTTTCTTTTTATTGAGTCCTATCTTATGTATTTACCTTTATTGAGTCATATGGTTTTAGTCCATTTCCCTTGTTATGTTTAATTGGGCCTTATTACTTTAGTTATGGGCCCATAGGATTGAGTCTAGGATATGCTCGGTCTTTTATCTTATTGTCAAGGGTATTTTGGTCATGTAAAGAATGGTTGCCTATATATAGGCCCCATCTCTCCTCTTGTATTCAACTTTTGATGAATATTGAAGAAAACCCTTTCAAACTCTCTCAATATCTCTCTCTCTCTCTCATTATCTCTCCATTCTCTCTCCTCCTCTCTCTAAATTTTGAAATTCACTCTCTCTCCTCCCCCTCTCAACCACTTCCAACCCCCACCTACCTCCATTAACTCCCCACAACTTCCCACAACCCCTCTTTAATCCTCACCTAGTCCCAAGGAAGTTCCACCACTCAAAACCCCACCCTCCAACCACCACCTACCCCTTTCACTTCCCTAAGCATATCTCCACCTTCCCAAGGCTGAATTAACTCATTCCAAAGCCCAAATTCGAATCTCCCCTTCCCTCCTTGCTCCCTAGGTCGCACCCCTCCTCTCCCCTCAAGCCAAGTTCGCCCCCTCCTCTCTTCTCCACTCCAGCTTTGTGTGCAGGCCGACCTGCAGTTTAGCACTCTGTTGCAGTGACGTCCACGACTGCATCCTGGTTTTGCTGGTGGCGTGGCCTAACTTTCTGGAAAGGCCTCCCTGTGCTCTTCGCAGGCGAGGTGGAATCACTCCATTCCGAGTTCGTGGCCGTCCGTGAAGGCTGTTCTTCCCCGACTGCGCAGAACCTCTCAGACCAGGAGCCAGAGCGGCAGAGAAGACTCTCCCACGACGAACCTTGAAGGAACCAGTCTTCGAGGTCTTCTACAAAGTTCTTCCTCCCCCTGTCAGCGTCCAGGAACAGAAGACGCAACCCCGTTCGGCATCCGACAACCAGAGATACCAATTTTCTACCACACCCATGCCGGTCTGCCTCCTCACAGTCTGCACCGACCACCGTCCACTTATCTGGACACCCAGCTCATCTCCAACATCAGAAGACTTCCCCGTTTATTTAGCTGCAAAGCAGACTCGTCCACGATTCCAACGAGTCTAGCAGTGCCAAATTTGGAGCTCAGGAACGATCGTGGCAGCTTCTGTAACCTGCTGTTTCAGACTGAGCTCGGCCAGAGACCAGAGCTGCATCCATCTTCCAGTCGCTGGAGCAGTCAGCCCCCAGATCAGAACGTCGTCCAAAAATTCAAGCCGCACCCCTCTTCGGGTAGCAACCTTTTGGCGGAAGTTTCATCAGATTGCAAGCTCGGTGGAATTATTGGCAGCATCGACATCGGCCCTCTGTCCAGAATTACAGAAGCTAGGCAGAATCGGCAAAGCTCGGAAAGTCGACTCTATCTCGCTCGTTCCCCTCCCCGCTTGGCCGGCTGAAGGCCCCTCCCTGCGTGGAGGTAATTTTTGGTTGTAATACATTAACCCCCACCCCAAGATCCCCCCCTTGCAAGGGGCGTAGTGCTGTACCTCTTCACATGTTCAGGTCAAGCTCCATCGCCGCGGCGATCGGGTGTATACCCTCGCCTCCCGGCGCGCCCTCGTCTCCGAACGGGATCGGTGTCTTCACACCGATCAGGTGAGCTTCTGATCACACCCTTGTAGCTTCATTTCTGCAAATGAAGTATTGCCTTGAATGCCCGTCGGACGGTAAGAGAGTGCTCGGAATTCATTTTAAGCAATATCGTGCCCACCGCGGCCCGTGAGTGAGTGCCACCCCACACCCCGCCTTGCGGGCCAGCCACCCACAAAGTTGGGACTCCCAGGCCCATTGGAGGTCAGCCTTAGCATTGTAAGTCCATTAGGACAATTGGGTCCCGCCTCGGACCCTCACCATCATCTCCCGGACCCACCGGGTGAACGTGTGAACCGAGTGAGCAGAAATCGTCGTTGTGAGAATCATTGAGCGCTTGTATGCTTGCGGGTCTAAGTCCTAGGGTCACCTTATCATATTTAGTGGTCTTTGGGCTGTGCCACATCACGTTTCCTCCGTTCCTCCGGTTTCTTTTGAGCCACCACATCAATGTGATGCCTCCCCTTTAAAGCCTGGCCTTATGAGTCCTCCATTCACTTCCAGTAACCCTTCCTCCTTTTCTTGGGCAATCTGCAAGCCCACACACACTTGGCCCTTTTAATCCTCCGGCAATGCACCACTTTGGCCCCTGACCGGCACACTTGCCTTGGCCCTCAGCGGCACACCCAATAGCCCTCAGCGGTACACCCCTACTTGCCCCCAGCGGCACACTCCTTTCTGCCCTCAGCGGCACACCCACACTCTGTTACCCCTAGCCGGCACACCCCTTGGCCGGCACACTCCAATTGGCCCTTGACCGGTACACTTACCTTATGGCCTTTAGCGGCACACCCTTCAGCCTCTCAGCAGCCCACTCCTTGGCCTCGCCTCCTAGCCCCTTCCTTCACGTTTTCCGAGGTTCTATAAAGGTGTTGCTCCCCCGGGGGCCCACCTCCAGTTGTCGGGTTCCGCCACTCCATGTGGGCGCGCTCCCTTTATCTCCCTTACGCCCCGGGTTAAGGGGAGATGCTGCCGAATTTTGTTGTGAGATATTAATAAACAATTAAAAGAGGTAAAAGGAGGCAACAAATGAGCAGAATAACTAATGAAACCTTCCAACTCATCAAATTACTGCCGGCACCCCGACGAGAACTGAACTAAGCTAATTAACCACCTGGCCGCCCGAGAACCCGACCCGCAAGAAAAGAGACCGAACCGAACCAAGAGAACAAGCACGGGAGGAACTTTGTATAAACTACACAAAAGTTAAGATAAGAAGAAAAGAAAAGCTTTAAAACAAATAATCGAAAACTGATCGAGCCCCCATTGGCCTTCAGCGGTACGCCCCATTGGCATTCAGCGGCACGCCCTCACTGGCCTTCAGCGACACGCTCCCCTTTGCCTTCAGCGGTACACCCCTTTCAACCCTCAGCGGTACGCCCCTTTTTAACCTTCAGCGGTACACTCCCTTGAGCCCCAGCGGTGCGCTCCATTGGCCTTCAGCGGTACGCCCCATTGGCCTTCAGCGGTACGCCCTCATTGGCCTTCAGCGGCACGCCCCCTTGCCCTTCAGCGGTACACCCCTTTAGCCTCCCAGCGGCACGCTCTCTGCCCTCAACGGTACACTCCCGTTTTCCCCTTCGCCGGCACACTATACATATATGCATATACAGCCTGATAAGGGCATTAATAATAGCAAATAAATTAGTAAAAAATACGCTAATCAAAGGATTCCGAATGTGCAATATTAATCACAATAAAGAGGCGGGAGGGGTAATAAAAAAATAAACAGCAAATGAATGATAATGACAAGAATAGTCATGAATAAAAAGAAGAGAAATCATCCCGGACAAAGGCACGAATAAACAGTAAACATTAAATCAGAAGTCCCAGAAGATACGACTAAGAAAGCCCCAGATAAAAGACGCTAATGCCCACACTGCAGCTCCCTCTCTCCCCGGGACCCGGGGTAAAAGGAACAACGACGCCGCCCCTTTCAGGTCGAACTCGAACCTTGGGAATTATCCCGATATGGCCAAGTTCTGACCTAATCTTGGGCCGACATCCCAACCGGACCGGATTTGTTTCTCGTTCCGGATACCTTCCGAATCCTCATTAAAATTGCCGCATGCTCGGCAGACATTTGAAGGGATCCACCCCGGTTTTTTTTCTCTCGTTGTGTCTCTGCCACGGACCTGTTTCCGAATACTAGAAGGTCCACGGAGCGACCGACATGGCCGACAGTTTATAGCCCCGATATGACCTTCAGTGTGACCTATCCCTATCTCTCTCTCTCGCATAATCAGTGTTATTCTTTTCGGCCGCGGGTCCCCTAATTTCGGCAATTAATCAAGGGTATTCCCTCGTATGGGGGATGTAAATGACGTCGTGACCTTTATGGCGCGACGGGATTCGGTCCCGACACGAACCACACAATCGCCTGACGAAGTCAGACCGAGCGCACCTTGGGCTCTTCGGAGCCCGAATAAATTGTCACTTCTGTGACTGGCACGCCCACGCACTCAATAGACGAAGCCACAATAAACAAGCGAATTTTAGTGCGTCCACAACTCTGGCACGCCCGGTGGGACCGATCCACCCTTCATCTCTTTGCCGAAATAAGGGGCCCCGCGGCCCCCTTCTTGTAATACTAATTATGCTACTTTCTTAAATGCAGAAAAAAAAGAGAAAGGCATCATGGAGCCGACAATGGCTGTTCTCTGCAGCCCTGAGGTTGTGAAGAATCATGTGCGAGGCGGCTACCTGGCGGTGCCCCTCACTTTCGGGAGCTTCCCTCCCACCGTGGGCTTCCCCAACTTCTTGGGGGTGGCCTTCGTTGACATCCTCAACGCACGAGCGCCCGAGGAGCCTCAAACCAACGCTCCCGCTCCGAGAGCCGTCGAAGCTGCCGCCGGCCGAGCGGTGGCCGAAGGCAATAATAGCGTCCCCACAACGACGCTCAGCTGCAACGTGCACCACGTGCACCAGACCACCCGCCCGTTCCACCAAGGGTCGGCATCCCACCGAAGGAGGCTTCGGAGAGGCAACACCGGCGCCGGCTCAGGGCGTCGCCTGTCCAACTCCGGAAAGTCCATGACGGTTGGGGCCCTCCGAGTCCGCCTAGACGGCCAGAGGTCCCAGGTGACGCCAGACCGCGTCGTCCCAGCCGTCCCGGTCCGTAACTCCTTTGAAGGACTGGCGAAGCTGAAGGAGAAGGCGATGCCCATAGCCCCGGTCGTAGCACCAAAGGGGATGCCGGCTCACAGGCCGGCTAAATTGAAGCAAGTCTGGGTACCTAAGGAGACCCAGCCCACTGCACCCGCCCAGGCAGGGCCCAGCACTTTCCGCCCCAGGAGGGCCCGGCGCGATGACAGGGTCGAGGTAGTGACCCCCACTCTCCGACCGGCGCCCGTCATCCCGGTGCCGTCTATGAATGTTCATCGCCGTCGCCGAGGGCGCCGGCACAATGCCGCCCGCCTGGCTCTCACGGCCTACTCCCCTCCTGCCGCCGTCATCGACGCACAACCCCAGGCCGCTCTCCCTGACCAGGAGTGGGAAGGGATCGAGCAGGCCATGAGGAACTATCTCCGAGGCCCGGGTAGCACCCCCGCTGGCCGCCAGAGACTACTGGGGGCAATGGCCTCCGCCTTCCAGGAAGAAAGGGGGGAACCCGCACCTAGCATGGAGTCGAGGACCCGCCCGGAGGAGCCGCGCCAGTCCCCTGTACGGGAGGAAGCGCCGCCCCGGCGGTCGGTCTTCGACAGGCTGACATTCCCAGGAGGATCGTCCAGGAGGGCGTCAAGAAGAAATAAGAATAAGAAGTGGCAGACATTCACCTGCAATATGGCAGGAGTTCATGGTCGGTATGGGGCCCTACCCACTGACCCGGAAGAATTGGCCAGAATAGCCCTCAGGCCGGGACCCCTTACCAGAAGAAGGAGAGCGGCAGGCGGCGCGACACCCACAGGCGCCGAAGGGGCCCTACCTGAAGAGCCCCTTGCAGCCCTCACGGCCAATGTGGTCACCACCGGCGACACTAGTGGCGGACCCTCGACATCATCCGAGGACGCCCCGGCCGAAGAGACAGGGGGCATGCCTAGTCTTCCCACAGCTGACCCCACAATGCTGCTCATGATACAACGATTCCAGCAGGAAATCGAGTCACTCAAGAAGCAGCTAAGTGAGCGGGACGCACCTCCCCCGATGTCCTGGCAGACCGAGGTTATACCCGAAGTACCCAGGGACAGGGGGCAGTCTTCAGAGGCCGCTCTTCCAGCGACCCTCGATCCGCTCGGGGGCGCGCCCCCGCAGCAAGCACATTGCACAGCAGTGACCCCGCCACAGGCTCCGCTTTCACAAGGGTCCCCCATGGCCCCCCGAGCGACCGTGGTAGCCACTCCGAGCGCGCAGCCCGCTCATTTCTACCCGAGTCCAGTCGACCCGGCGGCAGTCAGCCGGTTGATGCTCGAGCAGATGATAGAGATGAAGCTGGCCGAGAGGGGCGATGGGGATCAGACGCCTTTCGACGTTTATCGGGTACCCTACCCGGCTCATTATGCTGCCAGGAAGTTGCCGGCTGGCGTCACCAAGCTGCCGAAATTTGAAAAGTTTAATGGGCAAGGATATCCCAGAGAGCATATTACCTATTACGTGAACGTCATGGGAGACCTGGCTGCTGATGAGGCCTACCTCCTGAAGTTCTTCGGTTCAACACTCACCGGGCTTGCCTTTGAATGGTACTCCGGCTTGTCGCCCAGGTCGGTGGCCGATTGGCCCGACATGCAGAAGAAGTTCAAGGAAAGATTCTACGTGGCCGAGAGAGAAGTTACTATGACTGAACTCTACGCCACAAGACAGAAGAATGATGAGTCGGCCCTCGACTACATCAAAAGATGGAGGAACCTGAGTATGAGGTGCAAACGCCCCCCGCATCAGGAGGACGCAGTTCAGATCTGCAAGCAAAACTTAAAGAAAGAAATCCTAGAAAGAATGATCGGCACTGAGGTCAAGACATTTGACCGTCTGAACAATGTGGTAGCGGAGATCGAGGCATTCTTGGCCCGATACTCCTCCACCCCAGCCATGTCAAGCCAGAGGGCCAGGCAGGCGGAGAAGAAGCCGGCTCCCCCGGAGGTGCATGCACTAGACTTCCAGGCTTTTGAAAAGCAGAAGGAGAAAGCCAAGGGAGCGGCTAACCCTCCGCCGCCCAGAACCACAGAACGGCGGGAAGGCCCCTCACTAAGAGAGAAAATGAGAAACAAGTCGTATTCCTTCTCCCGGGACAAGTCCAAGCTCCTGTTTGAGTGGGCAACCAGCTACAATAAGATCACATTGCCAGAGCCGAAAAGGCCTGGCGACTCAAAGAAGAAGGATGACCCGCGCTTCTGCATGTACCACCGGGTGCTCGAGCATACTATT